>JADKLZ010000167.1:30291868-30302552 GCA_021533235.1 Biomphalaria straminea
ATAATCTAGATACAGTGGATAATATAAATATAACAACCTTACAAGTTTAAACACAAACACTGGTGTCAGTGGTGACTTTCCTTAAAAAAATGTTTTATGTTCAAGTACAGTCTAAACTCAAAAGACCAAAAAAAAAATATTTTCAAAGGAAACAACAGTCCTACACACATTAACACACCCAAATGACTCTTATGCTATAAACCAAGAAGCATTCTTGTGTCAAGACAGAAAAAAGGTTTAAGCTTATTTCCACTCCTATCACTAAGCTATTTATAAAATTAGAGGCCTAGGCTCAGTGTTGCCTGTAAATAAACCACTCCTCACTACCTGGTTTTAAAAAGAAAAAACTTTTTATTTATGTAACAAAATGTAGAGTGTCAAGTCACAGCAATTATTAATTGTCAAGGAAATACTTCTAATAGGATTCAAATTAATTGTGTGACATATATACATTACTTATGATTACTATTAAGTCTATTACTAAACTAAATCTCTAAAAACATTAAAAGCAAAAGTGTAGACACAAATATAAACTCTAGGCTCTAGGGCTAGGGGCTTTAGGACTAGGTCACTAGACTAGATCTAGTTCATATATATAATATATATAATATGAGTATGACAGTCATAATAATTTGAAGAAAATGTGAATCTCAATCAAATTATACTTTGTCTAGATCTATTCTAGCATTTCTAGAACTAAGATGGTACAAGTCTTTAACTACCAGTTATCCAGTACCAGAAAATAAACCCGAAGATATTTTTACTGACATGTCAAACTCTCAAGAGTACTCTGAGTAGTCAGAGTCATACGTCATACATCAAGTATTACTAACACTCGGCCATCCCTTCGAGTACGAAAGCAATGCCAAATCAAATGGGTCCCGACCTACACAACAAAGACCTTAGTATTTAAGACACGAGTCGGATTACATTTAAGATCATATAGATCTATGATATTCTAATTCTGCCGTTATAGATTCCGTTATAGATTCTTATAACAATTATAGAGACAGGAGACGAAAAAAGGGGTGGGTGGGTGCATATTACACTAAACGCTGATGCCGACACCGATACTGCCTGCCTTAGTTATTGTGTGTGTAACTCTCTTTTTCCCCACTGCTTTATTAGCAACACAAGGCACACACAGTCTCTCCCATCACACTGTCGGTACTTGTCTATAATAAAGACTGAGGGTGGAAAAAAAAAAACGAAGAGATTTCGTTTTACCTTTTCCGCTGTTGTATTGGACATCTAATAAGTCCTTAGCGCTATAAGCCAACGAGATAAGAATCCCATGATTATGAATAGAATATCCTTGGTCACTGAGAGAAAACGAAGATCTAATCCAGTAGATGTGCTGGCTCTATTTGTTTACTGGTGCATATTATTTTTGCTCGGAAAATGGAGGAGCAGCGAACTCGTTTTTACTCGTGGTCACGTGACCCGTTTTAAGAGGGGACCCCCCCTCTCCGCGCCGAAGCATTTCCTGTTCACCTTTGACCTATTAGAATCGGGGGAAATGGAGACCAATAATGAGGCGAATATCTGGATGCATTTGAAAAAAAAAAAGATTCTTTCTTGCCCACAGTCGATTTAATGCTTGACACAGATATAGATTCGTTGCACAGGATATACATTTTCATTGTGTGTCCTAGTTTTAAACCATACCGCAACCATTAGGTTACTGGCATTGTAGAAAACGGTGTCAAGGTCACTTTTGGCCGTTTGTACAGCCGGCATACTTGCTGTCATTACTTCTAGATCTAGTAGCGAGTGTTAACTGGTTACGAAAGGCTTCTTGCGTCCCCCGCTTGACTAGTGTTACACGCGGGCGTCGATAATCCGAAATTGCCAAAATGTAAACTCATATACAAGTAAATCTTATCCGATTGGACTAATAGTCTAATTCGAAAATGCATATGCATAATCAATTTATAATAAATTCAAATTAAATAATAACTAATAATTAAATATTACATCCTACTATCAGGGCCGAATTTAAGGGAGGGCAGACAGGGCTATAGCCTCATTGCTTCCACAAGAAAGAGGGCTCCACAAAAGAAATAAATATATAACCGCATTACGAGGGGTCCGAAAATATTTTTTTTATATAAAAAAAATATTTTCGCATATTTTACGGCTGGCTAAAATGTCGTGTACGCGTGTAGCATGCTCGGAATAAGTAAATACATGTCCGGATTTACGACAGTGTGTCTACAAGGGCCTTATCATCCACCAACTCGAAAATATACACTTTTTAAAACTAAAATTTGCATATGCTTCCACAAAAATATGTAATTGGCAATGTCTGAAGCCTCTTCCCACCTGCTCTAAGGTCCTCCATGAAAGAGGGCCGCAAAGTTATAGGCTACAAAAATGTCTCTGCGCTTTCCTCGTAATGGCCTCTATGTCATCGCAACTCCTGTTATACGTAGTTCATTTTGTCGGAGAACATGTCCCGGGAGATTTAATAATTTCAGATTTCCAGAAGTTTTTTTTGTATGTATATTTTGCAATTTCAAGAGATTTCCCTGCCGTTCTGAAAAATCATGAACTCGGAAATTATTAAAATCTCATGAAAAATCACAAAAAGATTAATGCATTTTCTATTTTAAAATTTTAATTTTGACAAAATGCTTATCCCTACACAGACTTGGCCCCGCGTAATCTGTTTGCATAAGGCCCCGCAATTTGTTAGGACGTTTTGATGAGTGGAGGCTTTACTTCAAAAGAAAGAAGATGATTACGTCCTACGCGTCATGCATTAAGTAATGCATATTAACCAATAACTTAAATTCCGCAAAGTCACTAGTTTTCCTGGCTGGATCAGGTAACCCATTCCATGCTCTAATAGCACACTATTTAAAATTACTTTTTGTTACAAGCTAAGGAGCTTAGAAATTTGTTTCTACGTTGCTGAAAAGTAAAATAAAAAAATTCTTATGTTATATAAAAATACTTTGCTTATCAAAACTTCCGTGTATTTATATATTTGCCTCGATGTAAAAGCGACCAACAAATCTTAAGAGGCAAAAAGACTGGCCAGTGCCTAGTAACGTCTTGAGTCCAATCTCAATTCAAGACTTGACTAATCTCTACCAGCTCACTCGCTAATCCTATTTCTTACCATGTGCGTGTCTATGACCTCACGTAAAAGAAGCTTTAGCTAGGTTTGTAAAGATTTAAGCTCAGATCGATAAGGAGTCGGACTTTGGATGTCGTAAAACGTGTCGATTGTTGAGAAAAAATTGTGAAAGGATGTTGACTCTGTTTTTGAACTGATCATCAGGCACTTTCTAAAACAGACTCCTCACGTTCTCTATTGTAGATGGAAATGAAACGATCGACACTTAGGGATAGAAAAATGTATCATAAAGCTCTCAGAAATATGTATGTTTAATTCTTCTTCTTCTTCTTCGTTCTCATTGTTATGTTGGAGGGTTCAGATCACTACACTAATATCTGAGACGAACTGCGCAGTGGTTTCCAAGTCAGGGAGCTCTCCATATAGTTTTCTTTCTATTGGGGTGTTTTGGGGCCAGTGTCTTAGACGGGCCTCTTGGTAAAGAGCGCAGTCTTGGAGGACGTGGTCGGCATTCTCTGATGACACTCCACATGGGCAGATATCACTGGTTCCAATTTTGAGCTTCCGGTACATGTGTTGTCGCATTCTGTTGTGTCCGGTCCTAAGTCGAAAGATTACACGTTGATCTTGTCGGGATAGCTTATAGTAAGCATCATCTTTCTTGTGATTTGGATGTGTATGTTTAATAATATTTATGTATTTTGTTTATTATTGTATTTTTTTTTACCTTTACCTATCCCTTAGTCTGTTGGACCGTTGGAGCACCATGCAAGATTCGACTCTTTGGGATAGAAGAATATAGCTCTAAAAACATTGTGTTTAATAATATTTGTATGTATTTTGCTTATTATTGTATTATAAAATATTATCATATACAAATATATTTATTCATTTATAACCACGAATAAGAGAAATTGGGTTAGAAATTGTACTTTACTGTGGTGCTGGTATAAGCTGAATTAGTTCCCTTTATAGGTCGCTCATGTACATAAATATTTATAGACTGGAAAAAGGAAGTAACTTCATGTAACTTGAAAACATGTATATCTATTGTATTTGGATTTCCGAATTATGAAAAATTAAAAAAAAATAGCATGATCTTCAGTCTTAGAGATTAAACAAAATTTATAGACATAAATAAAGTAGCCTACACACAATTGTAATTCACAAATTTTCTCTTCATAAAACTCTCTTGTATGGGCCAGTCTATATTTATGTACATCTATGAGGTCGCCTCTCTAAATTGAAACTAACAAACAATCTTCTTTAGTAGCCTTACCTCAACGACAGAGTGGTTAGCACTTCGGCCAGAGGAGGCCCGAGCCACAAATTCATATTCAGGTCGTTTACCTTTTTTTTTTTTTTTTTTTTTTGTAAATGATTTAACTCTTCCTCTCCGTAATTATTTACCACATTCTAGTGAAATCAACGATGGTATCGTCAGTTAGGAGGGAAAGAGTTAAAAAACCCAATTACGATAAAATTCACCCAGATATCCTTTTCTTTCATGGCCCCGCCCCAGTTACCCAACTGACCCAGATAAGTGATGGAATCATAGTGTATTGAGAAAACTAAGAACAGGAAGTCATTGGCCTCCTTCAGTCGTAGAACGACTATATGGTTCATCTCGCACACTTCCTCGTGTGGCTGTGGAGCCCTATTTTGAAGAGAGACACTCCACAAATATCGCATGTTAAGGTGCTTTTCGCTTCAGTGGTAGAGGAGCTGGCCAGGTAGCGCTAAACAAAATCAATTGGTCAAAAAAGTATTAATCGTACCTATTTATATTATCTTATCTTATATGTTACAGACGTTACTTCAAACAAAAAAAAAAGAAGATGATTACGCCCTAGGCGTCATGCATTCAGTCATGCATATTAACCAATGACTTAAATTCTGCCAAGTCACTGGTTTTCTTGGCTAGCTCAGGCAAACCATTCCATGCTCTAATAGCGCTAGGGAAGAAGTAGCTTTTAATGTAAAAATTTGTCCTAGCATATGGGACGATTAATTACAGGACTGATCCAAACCAATTGATACAATAATTACAATTACACTTAGCATTAACTTTGTGATTTAAAAAAAATATTTATTTTTTTTTTCTTGTTCAAGTTGGTTGAAAAATACTTTTGTTTTTAAATCCATTTCTTCATGAACAAGATGAACAAGTGTTTGTGTATTCGAGAACGTTTAAGAGAAATCGTTTGATTGTCAAAAGAGCTTACCCAAGGCTCTTCGAGCTCTAGGCGTGTAAGTCTGCTTGAACAAACCGTTCTGTCTGGAAGAGATCCAAGTCGATGTCTATGTAAAGCATTGCTATTTCCGATATATCTGGCACTCCGGACTCATGGACTAGAATGCATGGCCGAAGCCCGAGCACACCGGGAACCCCCACCATCTTCCTATGTTACAAGCTAACTGTGCAGGACTCGCCATTAGTGGAACGGCGCATGGAATCGACAGAAACGTGGAAGCTTAGTTTCAACTCCTCACCGTGCAATGGGAAAGCACTCGCATTCCCTTGGACACTACCACAGGAGTTTTTTTTTTTTTTTTTTTGCTATTAATTTAGCCTAATCACTTCCTCGAGTAATCCTTTCCGTCCAAGTACCACGTTGAGGCAGAATATCGTAGGCACTCGGGTCGCCAGCTATTCGGCAAGATGGGTGGGACTAGGCAGGGAAATATAACGTAGGGCCTACTGACCACGAAGACTGGAGAACAAAAGCAGCGCATCTATACAGCACGTTTACGAGGCAGAGTGTTAGAGCGAATCCCAGACTCCTAACACTATAAAACATAAGATTTGATATTTCTTTGTGCTTGAAAATAAGATTTGATCTTTCTCTGTGCTTGAAAATAAGATTTGATCTTTCTCTGTGCTTGAAAATAAGATTTGATCTTTCTCTGTGCTTGATGTCAGTGTTTGAGCCACCGAGTCCTAGAGACCTAGACTCCTAACACTATAAAACATAAGATTTGATACTTCTCTGTGCTTGATGTCAGTGTTTGAGCAACCGAGTCATAGACTCCTAACACTATAAAACATAAGATTTGATCTTTCTTTGTGCTTGAAAATAAGATTTGATATTTCTCTGTGATTGATGTCAGTGTTTGAGCCACCGAGTCCTAGACTCCTAACACTATAAAACATAAGATTTGACCTTATCTGTGCTTGATGTCAGTGTTTGAGCCACCGAGCCCTAGACTCCTAACACTATAAAACATAAGATTTGATATTTCACTGTGCTTGAAAATAAGATTTGATATTTCTCTGTGCTTGATGTCAGTGTTTGAGCCACCGAGTCATAGACTCCTAACACTATAAAACATAAGATTTGATATTTCACTGTGCTTGATGTCAGTGTTTGAGCCACCGAGTCCTAGACTCCTAACACTATAAAACATAAGATTTGATATTTCACTGTGCTTGAAAATAAGATTTGATATTTCTCTGTGCTTGATGTCAGTGTTTGAGCCAACGAGTCCAAGACTCCTAACACTATAAAACATAAGATTTTATATTTCTCTGTGTTTGATGTCAGTGTTTATGTACTAGCCGTTAGTTTCCATATTCTCTGTAGCGAATACATTAACTAGGCCTACTGTGTTATTTCATCTTCCGCTCTGAAACCAACAGACGACAAGCGTGTTAGTGTGTGTGTGTATGTATGTTTGACAGTATGTGTGTGTGAATTATAAGGTGACTATAAAACTTCTCAGCATGTAATCTGCGGGGGTGGGTGGAGTTAGACCCTGCTCCTAACCGTTTGACTTTAGATTATCGTGGTGGATACTTTAGCTCTGCCATAAATCAGCTGACAAATGGCCAACGTTTTTCACAGCGGTTTTTTTTTTTAATATTGATGCAGCCGAGCTTGAGTCTAGACTCGCAATGAAGGCCTCAATTGGCTCTATCGTAACTTTTTGGCCGGTTTGTTTTGTGCTTTTTTTTTAAAAAAATAAGGTTGTAAAGCAGCGATGATAGTTCGCCTACTGTATATTAAGCGTTGGTTCGGCTTTCGCTGAGGTATAGTAAAAAAAAAAAGTAAAGTTCCTCTTTCAGACCTTGTGGTCTATAGGGCAGATAATGTAAACTTCATCTGATTCTGTGGCATACGGTTAACGAGGGTGTCATGTGGCCAGCACAATGACCAACCGCCTTTACTTTTCCCCAACTAATGTCAGGTACCCATTAGAGCTTGGTGGACTCGGAGGCGGCAAAGGATCCCGAAATAAAAATCCCAGTCTTCATTAGGATTTGAACCCGGGGCCACCGGTTCAGAAGCCAAGCGCTTTACCGCTCAGCCACCGCGCCTCCTTTGCGACTCCTCTGGTGGGTCAATAAGCGTTCCTAGTTTCGCCAAACTGTCCTCTCGTTTCCTTTGATTCCACAACGTGAGGGAATCCATTGCATTAGGTACCATACCTACCTTATATTTCATATCGAGGCGCTCTGCACACACTCATGATTTGCCAGGTGGGCTGACCACGTGACCACGTCTCTGATTCTCGAGAGATTGAAGGCAGGAAAGTGAGTCTGTAAAAAAGATAGCATTGGCCGGTGCCGCAGTTCCTTCCTCAGTACGCTGTTCAATGAGCTCTAGGGAGCTTTTGATTGGGTACGTGACGTTTTGGCGCCGCCGTTTTGGCGCCGCCGTTTTTTGCCCGAGACGTTTTGGCGAGAGCCGTTTTGGTGATAGGGACGTTTTGGCGCGAGATATAATTTGACGATAATTTATATAGCACGTAGCATTTATAACAATGTTTATTTCACTTAACCATAATATTGTATGTATAGTATGAATTCTAACACCGTAAAGCGATTATTTTTTTTTTTGTAATATAAAGGTTTTGCTTCTTTCATGAATATTGGCCTATAATAAGTCAGATTCCTAAATGGTAATGACATGCTATCCTCTTCCTTTTTTTTTTTGTGAGTTCTGCTAATCGTACTGGATGACATTTTCCTATGTCTTTCTAAAAGACAAATTTGTTTATTTGAAATTAATACTGAATAAGTACTAGCTAAGTGTCACACTTTAATATAACGAAAAAAGCATATTTACATCTAAAGCTTTATTACGCAGAATGATGACAATAACTCCACACATAGAAAAAATGAAGACACGGAATGTGGTCAGTACAAAATCTAACGTGAATCCACAAATGGGAAAAAAAGATCGATACAAATTCACGACACTAAGATACTTTGAAAAGATATATTTTGAGAAATTTGGTAGGGGTGATCTGGGTGACACATCTCGCATTGACGCAGGTATAGTTCAACAAATGAAGATGAGACTAGCACCGAGCACTGGTCGTTGGCGTCATGCGTCTGGCGATTATCTCCTTGGGACTGGTCATTACCCGTGACACCTATCCCCCCTTCTCCTCCCGCTTACATTTCACGCCTTGTGTATACTCTTTCCTTCACCCCTTCCCTCTCTCACGCGTAAGTCATCGAATAAACCAATGTTAATGTAAACAAATAATTGCTTCACTTTTTTGTCTATCATTATTTCATTTTGTTTTTGTTTTTCATTTTAAAGTAATATCTTGAAAATAAAAGTGTGCCTCAATGTGTACCTCTTAATAAACACACATACACAAGCCAAAATGCTTATTAAAGAAAATGATGTGAAACACAAACACATATTTACATTTAGTAAATGATAAGTCACATTGATTAATGGGCTTTTTATAGCTCACATAAAAAAAAAGGATATTAGGAACAGATATAAAAATAATTGCTCAAACTACATATATAATGTACGAAAGCTACTAATTATTTTCGCTTAAATATGTGTTTAAAAATGTATAACAAACAGCTTTTTTACTATTTTATACCGAGACAAATAAAATATATATTCTAAACCCCCCCCCCCCGCTTCAACGAAAAAAGTCTTGATAACTTAATAATTTTGACTTGAAATTATGTCTTAACACAAACACGCATGCAAAACATAGATATGAATAATTCTTTTTTTAAGAAATAATACAATAAACGTACATAATGTACTTCGCGCCAAAACGTCCCTATCGCCGAAACGGCATCGCCAAAACGGCGACGCCAAAACGTCTTGCTTCGCTTTTGATTCTTTCCATTTCCGCAACATAGTTGCTTTCTCCTGCGGACCTACAAGTTCGTCGCTCGCTGTTGCATAGGGATACTGGCTACCAATCCATAGCCGTGGACTTATCTTGTGGATCCTTCCGTATACACCTTGGTTTTATCTTTCGGGCACTGGGCCATGGTTGCTCTCGCAGTGCCATTTCGTAGCACAACCCAACTAGGATCAAGTAAAACTCTTGGATCCAAACCTCTGCTGCCTTTTGGCAATACAACCCTGCAAAATCAGGAGCTGGTGGGTTTAACAATACATTTGTCGAGAAAAATGTTAAAAAAAAAAAAAACGAAATCCAAACAACCTTGTCTCGTTGTGTTGTCTTGATGATTAGATAATAAAGTTGACAGTATCCAACGCTCGTCCACTATACATCAGGGATCATTATATTATGGATCGATTGACAATTTGTCAGGGGTCGCTTATGTTCGTCCAAAATGTGGATTTTTTTTGGTCGATTCTAACATGTAAATCTTACACAAGGTTTTTTTTTTCCATTCAGATCTACTAAATATTTTGTTGTTCGAGGATATGGATGTTGCAGACAACTGAATCCGAATTGATTTCGATCATTATAATTGCCAATCGGATATATTTGATTAACTTCAAACTAATGCACATTAATGCTAGATGTTGGTGAACCTTAAAGGCCTTACTTTTAACACTCATTGATAATTCGGAATATAACAAAAAAAATTTGAAAAAACGTAATATATGAACTTACAATGTACGTTTTAAAAAAGGTTGAATAAGGTATCCATAAATTTGAATTTTAATACGTAAACTTTGTTTAGAAATGCATAACGCATTGGACAACATGAACATTGGATGAAATCCAAACGGTAGCAGGGGAAGAAAAGCATGGGCTTCCCGTAGTGCTCTGGTAAGAAACTTGGTAAATGTAGCCCCTTATAACTCCGGCATGCAATTCACCTTCAGTTGTCTCCCAGCATCTCTTGGACACTTGTAAGACATGCACCACTGTTTCCTCTGCTTGCAATTCAAGTGACTCTTCAGTCTCCCAGCAGCTCTTGCACACTTGTAAGACATGCACCACTGTTTCCTCTGTTTGCCCCATCAGTTTAAGCAAGAAAAAAAAAAACAGTATGCCATTTGTAACGAAAAGAATATTTATGATTCCAACTGTGTCTGCTGCCTATGAGGGAAATGACTTTAACTCTTTCTCTCCTGACTGACGATACCAACGTTGATTCCATCAGAGTGTGGTAAATAAATACGGAGAGAAAGAGTTAAAACTGACAAACAGATAAAATGATAATTTCCATGAAAGAACATTTGGGCATGTCTGTGAACAATATTTCCTTCTACTCTCCAAATCTACTTCCCATTTGCACTGGCCAGAAATCCAATGAACGTCAAAGTTGAAGATGTTTAAAAGACAGAAATAGTTTAAAAGTGAAACCTTTCTCTTTAATTACGCACATCTGGATCAAGCGTAGATTGTTGTGGT
>JADKLZ010000167.1:30302652-30388781 GCA_021533235.1 Biomphalaria straminea
TTTTTTTTTTGTATTATGGTCACTTGATGGGAATACGAGGTCAATCGCCCATGGCTAACGCTGACTTCGGTGACTTGTATTGAGTTGGGCCTAGGAACAAAGCGCGATGCGCCGTGAACACGGTACGATTTCCTCTGTGGTCTTTGGTCGTACTGTTATAAACCCTCAAACAAGACTAGGGCTAGGGATGGAGAGCAGCCGATTCATGCCTGGATAAAAGCCTCTCATGTGATCGGCGAGGATTCAATTCTGGATGTTATCACAGGTGTTTAAAGTATGTTTGTTGAGGGGGGGATGACTTCTGTTACGTCGATCACTTTTAAGATCACAAAAAAAAGTTGAACTCTAAGCAGTGCCTATACATTGTCCTAACAGGGATTAGCCAGGACATCGCTATTTGTAGTGCGTTCTGCCTATATGTGCATGATGGTTCGAGTTTTCTTTCCAAACGATAACAAAAATTGTCCATCTAGGCAGCCTATAATTATCGTGAAATCAATCTTAGCGCCGGATCATATTATAATATTACCTGCGCAAAACATAATGATCAAAGGCAAAGGTGTAGTGGAAGCAGGGGAAATTTTTTGAGAGATGAAAACCATTGGAATAGTTATGAGCATGCCGCTAATAACTTATCATCCAAGGTGTGGTGGAAGTAGATCTAGTGTCAGCTAAGCTATTCAATTTTTTGGTGATACGAATTCTTGTGTGAGAGTGCACGCCATTTGGCGACGCCTCTTGGTTGCTGTTTTTTTTTCCAAGTTTAATGACGTCCCTTTTTATCCAGTCTTTGGAGCTTGGTGCTGAACTTCGTTGTTTAGCGGCTGTTCTCGATGCGTCGCTGTGTAAATAATTAATTGAAGTACTGCAAGAACTGAAAGAGCTAGGTTCTGGTTCAAACAGAGAGCCTGGATGGAGATATTACGCTAGCAACGTTGGGGCTTGGCCGACAATGAGGTGTGCTCTTTAATACATGGTACGTGTAGAATATTTGTATTACACAAATAACAAACTAGTGTTTAAGAGGGAAGACATATTAGGAACTCCATTTATTACGTAAACACCAGCGGTGCTGCACTGACGCGCTAGTGTGCAAATGTAGGCCTACATATAATACTATTATGTTACATCTCTCTTCTTTAATTTAGAAAATCTATTTTTCAGAATAACTAACAAACTCTAAACTAGTTAACTAAAAAGTCAATTCACAAATCAAGTTCACAGATCAAGTCTCTTAGGTTTGTTAACTACTCTGCCTGAGCGTGTTACGTAAGGTTCATGAGGTCTAGAGGTGTTAGAAGAAGCAGTGTGTAGTGGCGGCTTAATATCTAGCGTAGTTTGTAATCTTGGACTCTCTAGATGTTGTGGCTCCAGTTGTTCTGACATGTCATCTGGAAAGTCATAATTGTTGTCAAACCTATTTGCTTTCTCAGAAGACGTTCTGATGTGTTCCCTGTTTCTTCTGTAGACCTGATTTCCACTTTTGACATTATATGATCTAGGCTTAGAATGCTTCGAAACTATTGTTCCTGGTTTCCACTTAGAATTAGGAGAAGTTGCATTCTGACTGCCGTTCCGTCTTGTAGTGGATTATGACTCTTAACACCTTTCCTCTTGTCATAATAATGTTTCTGAGACTGCATGTTTCTCTGAGTCAAAGTGTTTCTTCACCACCTTGAGATCTGGTGCTCTAAATCTAGACACTCTTTTATTTTGTCTTGGCCTTATGTAGTCTTCTATTTTCTTTAATAGCAATTGCGGATCTCCCTCTTCACTATCAGTAATATTCAGAGTTTTGTAAACTTCACGGCCTTGTTGACCTATCCACATTCCCAGCCATCCGGCTTTTTGTTTACTATCGGCACCAGCTAACGGTCCTTTGAAACAAAAGCTCACCGGCTGTTGGAATCTTAAAAACTCTTGATACAGATCTTAAGCATTCCAATTCAAGATTGGTTGCTCAAAATAAAAAGAAGCCATTAGTAGATTACTAAAAACCTTTGTCTGGACAGCTTTTTAAGTTTACCTCTGACACCATGTAGAATATTTGTATTACACAAATAACAAACTAGTGGTTAAGAGGGAAGACATATTAGGAACTCCATTCATTACGTAAACACCAGCGGTGCTGCACTGACGCGCTAGTGTGCAAATGTACATATAATACTATTATGTTACAGTACGCACGTGTACAATAAATAACATTAATGTGTATTATGACATGTTTTGTCACATTACTTACTTATCATCCTACACTTCGTACAAAGTCTTCGTATTAAATGTTCAGTTGAATCTTTGGTTTCTTCCCCTGGTTCGTTCAATCAACATTATCCTCCATTGTCTTCTTCATGGAACATATGGCCTCCGTAAAATTACGTCACTCTCCACGGTCTCTTGTTTAGCAGTAAAGTATTTTTGTCGGGGGGGGGGTGTATTGCGAGGCGATTTATTTATACGGAACTCTGACATAGGGCCTATATCACGAACAAATACCAAGAGCGGAGTTGCTCTGATCGTTAATTTTAAACCAATACCATCCCCCCCCCCTTTTTTTTGTATTTAATTTTATTTAAACAGACGCGTTTTTTTTTAAACTTTTGTTTCATATTGCCGTGTAATTTTTTGCACCTCAAAAAGAGACACACTTTCTTGGCAAATCAAAAACATCGGGTCAACACACACATGCTTAAGAGCACGGTTCCACTTGAGTGGCTAAGAAGACTGCTTATAATGCGGTTAAAAGTTGACTGTCATATTTGATGTCAAGGACACAATGAGGAAGCGGAGATTTCCGAAACTTAAAATAGCTGATACACACACACACACACCCATTGTTTAACTTATTAGAAACGTAATTACCATGGTCCACAGAATGAAAACCATGAAGAGTGAGACGCCCGAATGTTTTAACCTGCCGATTTTCTGATATCCACACCGACATTGCGTTGGGGTCAGACAACACGTCTCGCCAAGTTTTAAGACACCATGCAACGTGAAATCTAAAGATGGGAATTGAACCCATTTTATAGAGTTCGAGTCAGGTTCGGTTCGATTTAATTTTTGGTTCGGTTTCAGCTTCGGTTCGATTAAAAAATTAAGCTATAGCAAAACAAAATAATGGGGTTCTAGACCATGTATTAGTTATTTAAAAACCCTTAAAATTTAATTAAATTTTGTTTTGGTATTTGGAAATTATTGTTCAGTGTTTTATGTATAATTGCTACTTTACTTTTAAGTCTCCTATACTGAAGGCTTTCTAAATTTAGTGATTTTACTATACTAAAGGTGTTACTCTAGTCCAGGGGTCGGCAACCTTTTGAGTCGGATGAGCCAAAAATTATTACAATTTACGAAATTTCAATGTTTTTAAAGAGCCACAAGTTTGTTTGTTGTTTTTTTTTTATCTTCCAAGCAATACATAATTCTCACACTAATATTTTTTTTTAGATAAAAAAAAACTAATATATATATTTATTCATAAGAAAAAATATTAATTTATCTTTATATTAATAGTGTTTTACACAACAAATAGATTCTATATAGACCCTAAATATGTGCTACTATTAGATAACCACTGATTATATAAGTACTGAATTTAAACAATTAAACATTTACATACAACACTAACTTGTACTTCAACAACAAACAATTGAGCAAACGAATTTAGTGGTAACTATGGCTTTGCATGGATTAAGAAAGTTTGGATAAATTTGTCTCACATCTTGTTTTTAGTTTCAAACATCACTAAATTTTCATTTGTTAGTTGGCTTCTTACTTTACTTTTAATATTCATGCACGAGAACACTTGCTCGCACGAATAAGCCGATCCGACGATAGTATGCCTTTATCTGACTGTAGCATTCTGGAAGACTATTCCGTGCGTCGAATTAAGTGCCTAATCTCGAGGCGTTGCTTTTAAACCTGTCCAGTTTTGTTGCGTTACATACATTTCTGGACCTTTTACTCTTTCAGCCTGATTTTCAACTCTGTAAATTTTCCACTCCACAAAGCTTTACTTTTTAAATTGATCTATTGCATGTCTAGAGATCCAGTATCAATTCGTAATTGATGATAATTGATCAATGTGGAATTCGGTACTATTAGTGTTGAAAAGTTTTTTTTCATTTTTTTTCTAAAACTTCCTTATCTAATGTTAATTTTATTGTTTGTTGTTTTGTTGACAGTGAGAATATGGTATATGTTGTCTTTTTTGTGTTGATGGACATGCCCCAGTCTTTGGAACACTTATTGAGTTTATCGAGAGCGTCTTGTAATCGAAATTTCGATGTTCCTTCATATTATTCTGTGCTTATTAAGGCAAGGTCATCTGCATACATGCTGCTTTTAACTTTTCTTGGTAGGTTTTGATTTAGATCATTTATGAATATTCGGAAAAGTGTTGGGGATAGGACTCCTCCTTGGGGGACGCCATTTTTAATACCCATTGTGTGGCTTATTTGTCCTTGCATGCAAACTAAGGCCTTTCTATTATTTAGATATTCCTTTATCCAGTTGTACATTCTGTGGGATATGTGATGCTGGATAAGTTTGAGTAAGAGACCTTGTTCCCAGACTTTTCTTTTTCTTTTCTTGAAAGCCGTCTTCTATTTCTTGTGTGATGAAGGCGATTTGATCTCTGTTGATCTTCCTTTTCTAAAGCCAGCAAGGGCTTCAGTGAGTAGGTTATTTGACTCAATGATACAGGTGAGTCTGTTATTTACCACTCTTTCCATAAGTTTGCAAGTACAGCTAGTGAGGCTGATGGGGCGGTAGCTATCCAGTTTATTTCTTGGTTTGCCATGCTTTAGAATAGGGATCATAATGGCTTTTTTCCGTATGTATGGGATTCTGCCTGATTTCCAGCTAGCATTGAATATTTGTAGCAGTTTTCTTTTGGCTTAAAAAAAAACAAGTGAAGAAGCATGTCATTTGATATTTTGTCTTGGCCCGGGGCTTGTTTTGGTTTGAGGACTTTTAGGGCTTCATCTAGTCCCTTCATTTTGAGAGTTGTGGTCATTCCCAGGGAATAAGCTGGATTGTTTTCTTTATTTTTTCTTGGATTTCTGAGTGTACATCTTTATTTCTGCTTTCATTGATTTGTATTTGTCTTACGCTTAGGAAAAAAATTAATGAATTCATTAGCTGGTTCTTGGCCTTTCTTGTAGGTGATCAGACCAGTTGGGGATATAATCTTTTCTTGCTCCTCTAGGAATTGATTCCTTAGCTGCTAGGAGAATTGCTTTGGAGAAAGCGGAGTATGACTTATTAGGGTTATTAACCTGATTTGATTTGCAGTTTATTGAAGTGGTATATAGGTCTGTGAGCTTTGAGAATAGGTTCCAGTTAGCTTTTTTGTAATTCGATTTGGGGGTGTTGGAGTTTTCTGATATTTTGATGGAGGTATCGATACTGATTAACATGGGTCTGTGGTCACTGGTGGCTAGCTGGTCTGCAACTTCTCTTGTGCATTTTTTTTTTTGGATATGTTGTCAGTTGCAAAGGCTAGATCTGGCGTGGTTGATGTTAGCCAAGATCTTGAGAAAAAGGTTGGTTTATCCTCAGGTTTATTAAGCAGGATAAGTTTGTTCTCCGCTTGCCATTCTTCGATTTCTTCTCCCCTGGCATTGAGGTCTGGGTATCCCCAGCTCTGAGAGTGACTATTTATATCCCCTATGATTATACATTCCTCTTGGTCAGGCGACAGGTCAGGTATTTGTATGTGGTCAAACTCTATTTCCTTCTTGTCTGGTGGGAAGTAGCAGTTAAATAAATTGATATTTCCATCTGGGAGAATCAGTTTAGTTTCCATTATTTCTGATTCTGAGAAGTTGGGCAGAGTTATGTCTGTGGTAGGGATGTCATTTTTGATGAGGGCAAGGATTCCTCCTTTGGGTCTGATTTCTCGATCTTGTCTGATGCAGGTAAAGACTCTAATGGAGAAACGTAGATTACTGTTCAAATGAGTTTCTAGGATGCAAGCTACATCAATTTCTTTCTCATGCAGAAATATTTTTAGAGCTTCTTTTTTCATTTGGATGCCGTCTGCGTTCCATTGTAGGATTTTTAGACTTTTGATCTTGGAGTGTTGGCCAGTAGTTTTTACTTTCTTGTCCCTGCTCCTGGCTCCACAGGCAGAGATAGAAGAACCACCAGCTCGCTTGTGTGGGCTCCTTCGAGGCGGAGAGCCCGGCCCCCTGCTTGCGAGGCGGGATTTCTAAGGCAGGACTTGACATCTATTGGAATTGTTACTGAACTCCAACATAGAAGAGGTTGCGTGTTACGTGTTATGCGCCAGGAGCCCATTGACTCCGACTTCAGCCTGCTTTTCTTTCTGGGTGTGCTCCCATTGCCTTTAATAATCCAGGATCATCTGCATGGCAGCAGGTGTTTATTTTCGGAGTTTTCTTTCCTAGATGAACTGTTATCCATAGCTAACGAGCTTCCTCTACCCGGGTTTAGAATTAGAGCGCCCTATACTCGCTTTTTGCCTGGATTTCTGAGATGTTTTTTAGTAAATATTCTAACAACTGGAATACTCCACCTCATCCTCCATGACTGCAAACCAGTTGGTCCGCGGCTGTTTATTTGGTATTCACAGCTAACCCTTAGGCCTATATCTAAGGGTCTTTCCCCTGATTATGAGCCATTATCTTATAAGATAAATCTATATCTTATATAATACAGACGTTATGCGTTATGTTTTATTACATGATCTATTTACATAGTAGATATGTTAATATAGCTGACATTTCGTTAACTTTACAAAGATGTAATCATATACTCTTAAGCGAGCAATTCTTGTATATATATCTTTTATTTCGAAAACGGCTCTAACGATTTTCTTTAAAATTTCAACGTATCTGCATGTTAGTGAGAAAAAAATTGTCAACTCATTGGCCACATCGGGAAAACTCGAGTTCGACCGTTATTTCGATATGAAAATGTCTCATTGTTGTAAAATTAATTTTGGCTAGAATAATTTAAGAATGAAAGTTTTCCATGACGTAAAAGGGAAAAAACGCTGCTTACGTCACTAGGCTTACCGTAGTACAATGCAAACAAGAACGAGTTTTAAATAATCATTGAACCTAATTAAACATTTGCGCACCATCTTATTGTAGATTAATTTATTACAGAACTATGAAAGGAAAGTAATGAAATGAAATGTACCAATGTATGATTAGTTATTGTGTTTTAAGTACTTTAATAAATTGTTTACACTTTAATTGCGCAGAGCCCAACAGAAAATTTGCTGCCGAGGACAGACGCAGACGAGAAAAGAAAATCATAATCGACCACCGGAGGATAATGGTTATGCTTGCCCTGGATGTGGCAAAATATGTAGGTCACATCTGGGGCTGTGTAGCCACCGGAAATAATGCATTCCTCATTATTCTTCGGATTCGATGTCAAGCCTTATTATAATTATTATTTTACACTGCAAAGACTTTCTTCCAAGCCAATAATAGTAGGCCTACGATAGTTTTACGCAAAAGTGGAATTGTAAAACTAGATTCTATAAGACGGAAGTAAGCTGTGGTTTTGTCTAGAATGTAGTAGGACTTAAGAGACTTACTATTTAAACGCCATGTACAATTACATTTAGAAAAAAACAGAACACTAAAGAAACTCTTCAGATTAGTAGTCTTTATCCGATCGTTCATTTTCGTAATTATAAAAAAAATTCCCAAAATGACTTCGGGTATAGACGATAACCTTCGTTATATGAAATTATTTAACCGAGCGAGGCTCGGCCACCTGATATTATAAATCTATGTCAGGATATGAAAATAACATCACCAAGAGGCGAGATCAAGAAAAAAAGTCTATTTCAATATTTGTTCCGTATAGGCATAGGTCTAGACATCTAGTTAACCAGTTTTTAAAGTTAAGGTGGTACACCATAACCTATAAAACTAAATTTAACCGAATTAGCTGAAAAACAATGTAAATTTTTTGTTTATTAAATTATAATTTAGATCTAGATGTAGATCTATAGACTAGAGGTAAATCTAGATTATATTAACTATATAATATACAATCTAGTTATTTTTAAATTTTAACATATCTATAGTCCATATCTACAATTAGATCTATACTCTTTATATCTTAGAGCTAGGGCTAGTTGAAGTAGTTGAATAAATTTTTTAATTAAATACTAAGATAGAATATTAAGAATATCAATAAAATCAATTACAATATAAATTATAATTTATAATATTTATATTATTTTTAATATTATAATTATGGCTTATGCCAATTCAATATAGATCTAAATGATAAGTAGTACAATCCTACAAGGCCACATCAGTACATCCACTACAAAGTAACAATACTACAAAATACTACAATTACATACTAGTAATACTACATCATAACATGAAAACATGTCAATCATGATCATAGTACATGTCTACAGTTACAGACTACTCACTGATTAACTCAGTGAGTTATGAGTTGTCATACTAGTCTACTATGACTGTGAATAGTCACTAGACAGACTTCACTAGACTCTTTTGTCATAGTCTTACTACTGATTTTTTTTTCTAGTCATTCTAGTTTCTAGAGCAGTAGTGGAGTGGTAACGTCTAGCTAACCCTTAGAAGCCTAAGCAGGCTAACATAGTCTAAAATAAAACTTAACTAAGAAGACTAGACTTAGACTTAGTCGACTTAGTCTTAGTTAGACTTAACTTAAGCTTAGGCTTAGCCTTAGGAATTAGACTTAGTTTTAGAGTGAAACTTAGACACTAAGACTAAGACAGTAGTCAGTTCAAGGACAGTAGACCGTAGACAAGTACACTGAACTTCTGAAGTCTAAGGGACTTAGATATCATTCATATAAATATAGATTATACTTATACTGAATTATAGATCTAGATATCTAGAATAATCTAGATCTAGTACTCTTAGAGTTAGGTTAGACTCTCTCTAGATCTTAATTTTAATCTTAGACCTAGTCTACTAGTCTAGTAAGTAAAGTATTCTAGATCTAAATAATCTAATTCTAAATTAGATCTAGATCTATATCATAGTGTCATAGTATATGATATTGATAGTAGATTATAGTAGTACTAGACAAGACTAACTATTAGATGATAGTCAGTTAGAGATCAGTATCAGGATCAGTACATCTAAAATCTAATAATCATTTTTATATTATCTTATACTTATATAATACAGACGTAACTTCAAAAAAGAAGATGATTACGCCCTACGCGTCATGCATTAAGAATTATTACCTGTTACCTGTTACCTATCCCTTAGTCTGGTGGACCGTTGGGGCGCCAAGCAAGACATGTGGACCATCTTTCTCCAATCCTCTCTATCCTTTGCCCTGATTAAAACCTCGTTCAATGGTAGGCCTGTCCATTCTTTGATGTTGTCTTCCCACCGCTTTCTCTGTCTGCCTCTTCTTCTTTTTCCTGGAACTGTTCCCTGGAGGAAGGTCTTAGCGAGTCCCGAAGATCTTGTTACATGGCCATACATTTTAAGTTTTCGTTTCTTCACAGTATTTAGCAGGTCATCATGGGGTCCGATCGCTGCAGTAACCCTGTCTCTAATCTCTTGATTTGTGATGCGGTCTTTAAATGTGATGCCTAGGATCCTTCTGTAGCATCTCATTTCCATTGCTAGGATCCTCCTCTCTAGCTCTGCAGTCAGCGTCCAAGACTCACAAGCATATAGAAATGTGGCCATGACCAGGGAGCGCATCAGTCTGATTTTGGTGCCGAGGGCTAAGCCTTTGTCTTTCCATATCAACTTGAGTTTAGAAAGGGCCGCTGTGGACTGTGCTATTCGGACCATTAGTTCGGGCTTTGTTCCCTCATCCGAGACAATAGCTCTGAGGTATTTAAAGCTGCTAACGCTAGTTAGCTTTTCGCCTCCAATACTGATGGCCTTTGTAAAGCCCTGTTGACTATTGGTCATGATTTGGGTTTTTTCTGCATTTATTTGCATGCCATAAGCTGCTGAAGTCTTGTCAATGCGCATCACTAGGTCGGCTAGTTCGTCTTCTGTCCCTGCTAGGCCATCAATGTCATCTGCGAAGCGCAAGTTTGTAACTTTTCTTCCTCCAATGCTTACAGTACCTTCAAATCCTTCGAGAGCATCTTCCATTATTCTTTCAAGGAAGATATTGAAGAGTGTTGGTGAAAGGAGGCAGCCTTGTCTTACTCCAACTGTGGTTTTGAACCATTCCCCAATATTGTTGTTGAAGTACACCGCACTGGTGGCATCCTTGTATAGGTTCTGGATAACTTTGGTTATGTTTGTGTTAATGTTATATTTTTCCATTGTCGCCCTGGGGTCTTTCAGCTTGTCCAGGTCAAATTTTATCCTGGTAGGTCCTTGTTTTATTACCTTTTTTAGGTGTAGTTTGAAGGTCATCATAACAAGGTCATGGTCGCTTCCAATGTCAGCTCCAGGAAAACTTCTTGTTTTGGCTGTATGGATGCTTGTCTTAAAACGCTGTTGCACCATGATATAGTCGATCTGGTTGTGGTGTTCTCCATTAGGACTGTGCCATGTGGATATACGCGATTTTTTGTGGAATCCTAGTGTGTTAGCCAGTACGAGATTGTTGTATTTCGCAAATTCTAGTAAGCGTTGACCTCGTTCGTTAGTTGTGTGATTACTGTATCTTCCACATGTGCCTTTCCATGTTTGGTAGGAGTCGCTTCCTACTTTGGCATTCCAGTCTCCTTGTACCACAAGGATGTCCTTTTTCGGGACCTTATTGACCACTTCCTGTAATTGCTCATAAAACTCTTCTACTGCCTCATCGTCGTATGTTGATGTAGGAGCGTATACTTGAATGATGGTGATATTAAAGGGTGACGCCTTTAAGCGTATGGAAATAAGTCGACTGGAAATAGGAGGACGCTTTGCAGCCCTCAATATCTTGGACCCCAATGACCAGGATATCAACACACAGGTTGATATGCTAAACACGGCAGTCACAGAAACTGCCCGGGAAGTACTAGGGAGGCTCCGCCCGCCCAAAAAACCCTGGGTAACAGAGGATATACTCCAACTCTGTGACAAGAGACGGGAGCTTAAAGGGAAAAAGTTGTCTGACCCAAAATATGACCTCGAATACAAAAACGTCAACAAACGGATTAGAAAGGGAATGAAAGAAGCAAAGGAAAAGTGGATAGAGAACAAATGCAAAGAAATTGAACTGGGACTAAACAGGAATGACAGTAAAAAAGCATATCAACTAGTGAAGGACCTCACTACCTCAAAGCATGGAAGAACCAACACGATACATGACAAAAACAATAGGTGCCTAACTGAGGAAAAAGATGTGTTAAAAAGATGGACGGAATACTGTTCAGAACTGTATAACTTCGAAATCTCAGGAGATAAAGAGATACTAAATGTCCCGTCAGTTTCCAACATGGACGACTATCCAATTCTTCGCTCGGAAGTAGCAGCAGCAGTAAAAGCCCTGAAAAAGGGAAAAGCGGCCGGAGTTGACAACATTCCTGGTGAACTTCTACAAGCGGGAGGAGAAACCATGATAAACGCACTCTATACAATTTGCAACAAGATCTGGCAATCAGGAGAATGGCCCAAACCCTGGACCCAGTCACTCATCATCACTCTTCCAAAGAAAGGCAATTTACAACTATGTCAAAACTATCGCACCATCAGCCTCATAAGCCACCCCAGCAAAGTGCTGTTAAAAATTATATTAAATCGACTAAAACCGATAGCAGACAAAATCATATCTGAAGAACAGGCGGGTTTTAGACATGGTCGCAGCACAACAGAGCAAATCCTAAACCTCAGAATACTCTGTGAAAAATATCTCCAACACCAAGAAAATCTTTTCCATGTCTTTATTGATTTCAAGAAAGCTTTCGATCGAGTATGGCACGGGGCACTCTGGGCGACAATGGAAAAATATAACATTAACACAAACATAACCAAGAATTATTAATAGATCAATAAAAAATCTATGATATAATTCTTTGTCATGGCTTTCTATGTCTAGATACTAGATACATCTATATATAGAATTATAGATGAAGCTACTTAAAACTTTTCTTAAATTATATTAAATTAACTTAATTAAGTCTTTAATGTTTGTGAAATGGTTCAGTGATCAGTGGATCAGAGTTTACACCGATGGATCATCCCATAAAGCCACCACAAATGGAGGAGCTGGAGTTCTCATTGAATGGCCAGATGGAGAAAAACTAGAAAAATCCATTGCAACTGGTGAGCTCTCTGACAGCCTCAGAGCAGAAAGGGAAGCACTAACACTAGCTGCTACCATGCTAGCAAATCATCCAAGTTCCCCACACAGTCAGATTGTCCTACTAACAGATGCGAAGACAACCCTCCAAGGCTTGCAGAACTCTGGTTTCTCTTGTGTTGAAAACCTCAGAGCAGCACTGACAAAACTCAACAACAACAGCAGAAAGACCGTTGTTCAGTGGATGCCAGCTCATATTCAGCTAGAGGGAGGCGAGAAGGCTGACACACTCGCTAAGGAAGGAAGAAGTGGCTCACAAATTAACTCTGCACTCTACCTGGAAGAAATGAAGAAATTAATTATAAATAAAATAAATGAGAAATGGACAAGCTCACATCCGAATCACAAGAAAGATGATGCTTACTATAAGCTATCCCAACAAGATCAACGTGTAATCTTTCGACTCAGGACCGGACACAACAGAATGCAACAACACATGTACCGGAAGCTCAAAATTGGAACCAGTGATATCTGCCCATGTGGAGTGTCATCAGAGAATGCCGACCATGTCATCCAAGACTGCGCTCTGTACCAAGAGGCCCGTCTAAGACACTGGCCGCAAAACACCCCAATAGAAAGAAAACTATATGGAGAGCTCCCTGACCTGGAAACCACTGCGCAGTTCATCTCAGATATTGGTGTAGTGATCTGAACCCTCCAACATAACAATGAGAACGAAGAAGAAGAAGATGTGAAATGGTTCACATGTTTCGGATGTTCCTTCAGAGTTGAAGATAATTACTTCCTAGTCCAAACCTCCCACAAGACGACGGGGATGAGAGGATTTGAACTCGGGACCATGAATAAATCTGAACGACAGTCCAGCGCGCAAACCACACGACCAGGCAGCCATCCTTTATTTAATTTTAGCTTATGAATATGACTACTGACTACTGGACTAGATTGTCACTAGAATATCTAGATCTAGAATCTAGATATTATATATATATACTAGTCGACCGGCGGCATAGCATACGCCGCTATTTTCCAGGGCAGGCCTTAGGCACTGCAACATATGCGACCGCAGTGGGTCCCGCACTTTCATTGGACCCGTGCTAATTTTTTAGGTGTATAAATTATTAAATCAAGTTACATGAAGTTAATTCCTTTTTCCAGTCTATATTTATTTATGTCTATGCTATTTTGTGAATGAAAATAGTGCGGATTTGGATACACCATTTCCATTCACACCATGCTGTGCCATGGGATCTTCCCATTTAGTTGTTATAAGTGAAATCATGAATAAAAAATACTACAACATATGCGACCACAGTGGGTCCCGAACTTTCTTTGGACTCGTGCTAATTTTTAGGTGTATAAATTATAAAATTGAACCATTGTATAAAACATAAGAGATTTCCAGCGACCTCTTGATTTACCAGGAACCCCCTGGAAATCTCCTGAAATGTTATTAAATACTATGCCGCCGGTTGAAAAAGTCCTGGAAATTTCAGGACATTATTAAAATCTTTTTAAAGTAAAAAAAAAAAATATGCTATGCTATTTTGTGAATGAAAATAGTGTGGATTTGGATATATTATTTCCCATTCACACCATGCTGCGCCATGGGATCTTCCCAATAGCTTGTTATAAGTAAAGCGAATGCGTGAATTCATGAATGAAAAATACTATGAATTGAGCTAAAAAAAAATGGCTAATTGACCTTAATTTACGCGATATTAAGATTATAGCTGCACTCATGTAACATGGCTTTAGAAAAACAAATTTGAATGTTAATTTGATTAAATGGACTATAATTAGTATGTTCATGTGCTAAAGCATAAAACTATCTCTGCAAAGAGAAGTTCTATAATCTTATAGAGTTGAATTCGAGTTTTAGATTAGACCAAGATCTAGGAATAGAGAGATAAGATACCTTTCGTAATCATGTCTAATGAACGAATGTGCGTAATTTTGTGATATTAAGTACTTTTAAAGTCAAACCTGAGAGTAGACTCTATCTGTGTATTGTTGTTCTAGTTTCAATAGTCTAACGACACAATAATCTGGAAATACTTTTAATATTATTACAAAAATTGAGAAGAAGAGAATTATATAAACACCACTTTCATTCATTCACAAAATGCGGATTGGGATGCACCAATTTCCATTCACACCGCGTGCTGCGCCATGGGATCTTCCCAATTACTTGTTGCTCGTTTGACCTCTTACTTAGAGGATTATATATATAGATACCGGATATAGAAAAGTAGAAGAGAAATTGAATAGATCTAGTAGATTAGATTTAGATCTATGTTTAACTTTAATTTTAATTATCTTAGATTATAAATAGATCTAGTCATAATCTGTTATTCTAAGTTGTAGAGATCTAAGTCACAATATTCTAGATCTCCATCTTTGCCTATCCCTTAGTCTGTTGGACAGTTGGGGCACCACACAAGATTTTGTCAACTGACTTTCCCCATTCCTCTCTGTCTTTTACCTTAGATAGAACCTCTTTTAATGACAGGGTCATCAATTCTTTTATGCTGTCTTCCCATCACTTTCTCTGCCTTTTTTTCTGTTTTTTATGGTATGGTTCACTTAAGGAAGGTCTTTGCAAGCCCAGAAGATTTTTTAATGTGGCCATTAGAGTTTTAGTTTGCTTTTTTTCTACAATAGTTAGCAGGTTTTCGTGGGGTCCAATCGCCATGATAACTCTGTCTCTAATCTCTTTGTTCGTGATGCGGTCTTTAAATGTGCTACCTTGGAACTTTCTGTAGTATCTCAATTCCATTACTAGGATCTTCTGACTCTGCTGTCAGCCTCCAAGACTCCCAAGCATATAAGAATGTGGCTATGACCAGATAGCACATTAGCCTGATTTTGGTGTAAAGAACTATATATATTGTCTTTCATATTGTTTTGAGTTTTGCAAGTGATGCTGTGGATTGTGCAATTTGAGCCATTAGTTCAGGTTTGGTTCCCTCATCTGAGATGAAATCTCCAAGGTATCTAAAACTACTGACACTTATCAGCTTTTTACCTCCAATTCTGATGCCCCTTTCAAAGTCCTGTTGGCTATTGGTCATAGTTGAGTTTTTTTTTCAGCATTTATTTGCATATCGTATGCTGCAGAAGTCTTGTCTATGTGCATCACCAAGTCAGCCATTTCTTCCTCTGTCCCTGCTAGACTACCTATGTCACCCAAGAACCCAAATTAGTATGCTTCATAGCCGTCGAAAGCATCTCCCATTATCCTTTCAATGTAGATATTGAAAAGAATTGGTGAGAGCCTGCCGCCTTGTCTTACTCCAACTGTGGTTTTAAACAAGTCTCAATGTATTGTTGAAGTACACTGCACTAGAGGCCTCCTTGTAGAGTTTTCACAACCTTTACCCAACCACGTTTCACTTTTTTGTGAATAACACAGTTAAATACATAAAGTTTATTTCATTTTTTTAGTTGGTGTCTGAATGTTTAAGTCGCAAAATGTTAAGTTTGTAAGACTTGCCAATGAATTCTTATGTGTGTAAACCGTCAAAAATTTAAATTGTGACTTATAGCTTCATTGAGATGTAGTCTATACTAATTTTTTAAAATAGAAATATTTACTTTTTAATAAAATGTTTTTCAATAAGTTCAGAGACAATTATCTTGTTTTAATGGTAGGGAATTAAACTGTGAACCTTACCAACTTTTATGACTTTCATAAAAAAAATATTTGAAGCATAAATGCAGCTGTTTTTTGCACAAATGTTTCATTGTTTACAGTTTTTTAAATATTTCATTGTTTACACAGTTGTTTGAATATTTCATTGTTTACACAGTTGTTTGAATATTTCATTGTTTACACAGTTGTTTAAATATTCATTGTTTACACAGTTGTTTAAATATTTCATTGTTTACACAGTTGTTTATATATTTCATTGTTTACACAGTTGTTTAAATATTTCATTGTTTACAGTTTTTTAAATGTTTCATTGTTTAAACTTTTGAAAAAATATTTTATAAAATATATGCCATAAATATTGATATTGATGGTTTGTGTTTAGTTGCTATCATTTGTATTTACTCTAAGCAATAGTCACATTTCAGGATTTTAAAACCTGATCTTGTTTGTTTACTATTGAAATGTCATTTCTTTTTAATAGAATTATTCTTTTGTACAGATTGTTGAACCAGTCATTCATGAACAAGTGTTTGTAAATTAATAAAAGAACAAAATGAAGACACAACGTCCAGATGCACGAATAGGAGATTTAGTGACCAAAGAAAAAGAACCTCATATGCTGAATATAAAACTGGATGTTTTTTATATGCTTTGTAAGTTCTTCATTAACAAAACATCCCTACAATAACATCAATACAATAACATTGCCATAATCATTCAATAAAACATCTCCATAACTGGGAACAAAGCATCACTGTAACAAAAGTTCACTCTAGCCCATATATTTTACAAAATTTTGAGTGTTTCTGTTATCAAAATCACTTTTTAACTTTTCTTTCTATCTGCAGGACTCAGCACTCCTTAAATCTCTTAAAATTTAAAAATGAAAAAAATGCAACAAATCTGTTATCTGTCATAGGTGAAAATGTTAATATCTGTGCTGTAGACATTGTTAATTTAGCACAACTGTTAAATTGAATTGAATTACTTTTTATATTGCATCTTTCATCTTTAAAGCATACTCAGTGGGTTATGGTTCAATCTCTTTGAGGACCAGTGTAAAATGTATCTGGGAGAAGGTTTCCATGCTGCCTTAACACTTAACAAACACAACTTTGCTTGAGTCAGGTTTCAAACTTGAGCCCAATAAGAAGCCTAGCGATTCATTCCTCTCAGCCATATATCTCACATATATAGGCAAGTGTAGATATTGGTATGTACAGACAATCCTTTGATAGCCAGCACAATCTAAACAGCCAAGACATGATAGTCTGCCTCATCTTGTATTAGCTTTCATTTTTAGCAAGCAATGTCACAGTATAGGTAATACAATTAAAATTGACTGTCAATTCTTTCATGATAATATCTTCTAGTTTTTCAATTCTTTCATGATAATATCTTCTAGTTTTTCAATTCTTTCATGATAATATCTTCTAGTTTTTCAATTCTTTCATGATAATATCTTCTAGTTTTCTAAGACTACCTCAATCTTTTTATCTCTCTGGGTAGTTCCACCATTAATGTCTTTCTCCATAGTTCTTGACATTCCATGTACAAACATTTATATAGTTTAGGGTCATTTCCCTTGCAAGCTTAGTGCAGAAGAATTTTAAATTGTCAATCTGGTATTTGGATGACATAGCCAAAGCCTGTTAAGTGTTCATTATTCATTGCATTGCAGTGTAATTTCTTGATTCAGCAATTACAGTAAACTATTTCATAGACTATAACTGACACTTCAACTAGTTACCTGGAAATATTAATACTACCAATAAGTTATATCTGGCACTTTTCTATTCCACTAGTATTAAAGTCTATATCACTTTCATGATTTAATATATTCTGATTTTTTAAAAATTTATATCAAAATCTTATGTATTGATTAGAAATGTTCCTAATTTCAATTTTATTTTTTCTACAGTAAAACATCAAATCTTGCGTTATCAGAGTCCTATCAATGGTCTATTTCCTTCTATTGGATCTGACAAGAATACAAATAGAATAGCTCATGTTCGGGATTCTATTTACTGTGCTGTTGCTGTTTGGTCGCTTGCTCAAGCTTATAAGTATTTCAGCTATATCATTTCATGTCTAGTATTTTTAAGCTAGATTCAGTTTTTTTTGGGATCGCAATCATTTTTCCCCCAAAGTTTGCCACTTATATAATAAAGAAAACTCATTTTAAAAACTTACACAAAATTTATTAAAGAAATTTCTTTTTCTAAATGCTTATACAGCCATTTCACTTAGCAGAAATCAATGTGTCACCAATTAATATGACTTTTAAAGATGAGCTGTTTTTGTATTTTAGGGACAACAAACTCAAGATGCTAGTTAACTCATATATTGCAAAATCATTTTAACATCAGTAGTTATAATTAAGCCTAACTAATCATAGATTTCTTCAGTGGCATGAGTTTATTTTTTTTTTCTTATCTGTTCAAATCGGTTTTGCCCTAATGCTTATTTATTGGAGAGGGAGTGGGGTGAGTACCTAGTGCTAGAAGGGATAAAGATTTATAAAATGAAAACCTCAGGTAACATCATTTGTAAAAGTTTCCTAAGGAAAGATTAATGTGAGAGAAAATTGATAGATATTGAACCATTTGGGATACATTTGTGTTAAACTGTTTATAATATACCTGTTACCTATCCCTTAGTCAGGTGGACCATTGGGGCACCAAGCAAGACTTGTAGACTGTCTTTCTCCATTCCTCTCTATCCTTTGCCCTGTTTTTATAATATAAATTTGCCAAAAAAAATTGTTTTCCAATTGCAGGGTTGTATAATATTATCTTTTTTGGCATGATTGGCTTATAATTTCTAATTATAAACTGTTTTAATAATTATCCACTAGTATCTACACTTGATCAAAATGACATCCAAGTAAAGATGCTGCAATGGTTACAAATAAATGTGTAAATTTCATGTTTTTCTCAAACACCAAACAGAAATCAGCACAGAAATAAGTTTCTTTACTAAAATGAGAAACATAATTCATTTCAGTCAGCTTTTGACACAAATAGCAATCTTTTGTTAATGTCCCACTTTAAGACAGATGCCAGGAGTGTTCAGTTGTCTTTGATAAGGAATCTTTAAGCTTACAAAATAACTGAGACTTAGAAAAAATTAAAACATAAGATTGTGTCACAAAGGTTTATTACAATGATTACCTCAAAGAATTACAGAGTCCTAAATCAGGTTAGCTTAGTTAAACCCCTAACAAGTGAAAACATGAGCAATATACAGAGCATATAGGATTAATGCCTAAAGGAGGATCAACTTACATCCCTTACTATTGACTAGGTGCATGTTAACTACTGAAATCATGACAGTTTTGATGACTAATTGAAATTAGTATGTACATTATTCATTGTTAACTATTTCTATTTAGGAAGATTGATGATGACCAGGGCAGGGCTCATGAGTTGGGCCAAGCTGCTGTTAAAACCATGAGGGGTATATTGCAATGTTGGATAAGACAGGCAGATAAAGTGAGTCATTTATTTATAACTAAGCAAAGAAGATCAATGTCTATCAGTAATAAAATAATATTGGATTACTCTTGAATCCAATCCAAGTAAATTACTTAGAACTGTGATCCTTAGATTTCAAATCCAAGAGATGTGCAGCTCTTTAAAAGAAGTATTTATTTTGTTTTAAATTTCTCTACACATCCTTAGTTGGTTGCACTATTTACTTATCTTTCATTAGATAATTCTCAATCAAATAGCATTATTAACTTATGTTTTTAGATAAAAAGAACATTTATTCTTTGTTCTCAATTAAATGTCCATAGTAACAATAAGTATATAAAATATACAATTTTACCATTTCTCAAACATAACCGTAACCATTTGACAATAATCAAACAATTGCCAACTTGGAAAAATAATTTTTGTTTCAATGTTTTTTGTGCATTGATTTAAACTAGACTTAGCTAAATTGTTTATTTTTTTCTAAAGGTAGAAAAGTTTAAATCTAATCAAAGTCCAGCCTATGCCCTGCACTCTACATTTGACCTTGTCACTGGTGACCCAACTTACAGAGATGAAGAATATGAACATTTGCAAGTAAGTAGTTTCTTTGTCATCAAGAATTCATAGCCAAAGAAACAACCATGCACAAAGACAGAACTATTAATGGTCTAATGTAAACAGCAAGTGTTCAAGGGATAGTGAATCAGTGCTTGGACATGTAATCTAAAAATTAATAATCTTAAAGAAGGTTAGCTTAATTTACATACATAACTTGTGAAAATGTGAGCAATATACAGAGATCCTACATATTGAGGAGAAAATAGATCTTAGCTTGACAATTAAGACACATAAGAAAACACACCAGTCATCAACTGTCAGTTGCCACCAAGCAGACTTATGACCCAATGAAAATGGATCTGTTGTTTTTTTTTATGTCATTTGTCAGGAGTATCCAGAAAAAAAAAATCACAATGTTTACAAATTTAATAAAAACAAAAATAGAAATGCTGTGTAATATATTTTGGCTTATAAATGATATCCTTTGTTTTGGATTCCTCAACTCTAGAAAACTTACAAATACTAGAGCAGTCTTAAAAAAACAGGAGTGAGGTCAACAACTAGGTCAGTGAAACACTATGTTTGGAGACTTCAGGATCAAAAAGATATTTAGCATTGCAACAAAAAAATATGAATTAAAAATTAATCACATAACTTAATAAAATGCTCTAAGAGATAAATTACTGATTTCTAGTTCTAAAATTCCAGAACATAAAATTTTATCTTTTTGAATCCAAAAATCACAGAATGAGTTTGCCAAAATTAGTCTATGCTTACTTTAGACTGATGGCTCTGGGTTTGAAGTCTCTCACCATCCTCTCTCCTTCTCCATTAGGTTTGGGCTGGGAGGAAATGATCTTCAGTTCTTTAGACATTAAGTTACAAATTAACATGAACAATTCAATATCATTTTTAAAAAGTCAGCTGGTGTATATGATTCATGCAAACACTATTTACATACTTCAAGTATCATCAGCAGGGTCTGCTTCCCTCCAGTGATCAATCTTATTAATAACTGATTCCTGATCTTTCATCCCAGACTAAAGCAACAAACAAAAATAATAGACTTTGTGTTTTAGAGTTGGTAAGAATAATACAAACAAATCTTAACCTGTGAGTAATTTGTAAAAAAATATGTATCTTACTCTTGCAGTCAACAGTTATTAACACTCATCTCATCTCATCTCAGCCTGTGGTCCCTACTGGGGCATAGTCCACCAACCAGCTTTCTCCAGGCATCTCGGTTCTGGGCGAGTCTCTCCAACTGTCCCCATGTCTTGCCCATCTGCTTGGCTTCTGTTTCCATGTGTTCCTGGGCCGTCCTCTATTCCTCTTTCCTTGGGGGTTCCAGGTTAGGGCTTGCCTTGTTATGTTGGATGCCGGTTTGGGCAGGGTGTGACCTATCCATCTCCAGCGTCTCTGAAGGATATCTATTTCAATGGGCTGCTGTTTTGTTCTTTGCCACAGTTCCTCATTCGAGATCTTGTCTGGCCAGCGGATCATAAGAATCTTCCTCAGGCAGGTGTTGATGAATACCTGGATTTTTTTTATGGTGGTGACGGTGGTTCTCCAGGTCTCTGCTCCATAAAGTAGTATCGGCTTAACAATGGTGTTAAATAGCCTTATCTTGGTGGTGGTGCTTAATTCCCTAGATCCCCAGGTGTTCTTCAGCTGATGGAAGGCTGCTCGAGCTTTACCAATGCGGGTTTTGACATCTGCATCTGTTCCGCCATGGTGATCTATAATGCTGCCTAGATAGGTGAAGCTCTCCACCTCTTCCAGCGCCTCACCTTGGGCTATAATGGGTGTAGTGTTTGATGCCTTTATTTTGAACACCTTGCTCTTTCCTCTGTTTATGGTAAGACCCATTCTAGCGGAATTGTCTGCAACAATATTTATCTTTTCCTGCATCTGCTGCTGCATGTGAGAAAGAAGAGCTAAGTCATCTGCAAAGTCGAGATCATCTAACTGTTTCCAGAAGAAAGCAGATGTGAACAACAGTAAAACAAGGGCAGCAAAAGAAAAGGCACAAAAAGAATATGCTGAAATAGATAGGAATGTCAAGCGTAGCATCATAACAGACAAGAGGAGCTACATTGAAGCGCTGGCAAAAGAAGCAGAAGAAGCAGCCCATCAGAACAGCACCAAGGACCTGTACTCGATCATCAAAAAGCTATCTGGAAAATTTGCCATGTCAGAGAGACCAGTAAAGGACAAAAATGGTAACTTGATAACAGACGAAGAAGGACAAAAGAAGAGATGGATTGAACATTTCCAGGAGCTGCTAAACAGACCTTCACCTGTAAACCCACCAGAAATACCCCCAGCTACAAGAGACTTACCTATCAAGTGCACCCACCAAGGAAGAAATTCGCAGAGCAATCAAACAATCGAAGAATGGCAAATCTGCAGGACCTGACAGCATCCCAGTTGAAGCACTAAAGGCAGACATTGAAACAAGTGTGAAGTTACTCTACCCTCTCTTCTGCAAGATATGGGAAAATGAAGAAGTGCCACCATAAGGGAAGGAGGGCTACCTCATCAAACTCCCAAAGAAAGGCGATCTTAGTTCCTGCTCCAACTATCGAGGGATAACGCTACTGTCTGTTCCAGGGAAAGTGTTTAATCGCATCCTGTTAAACCGAATGAAAGATGCTGTAGACCCACATCTCCGTGACCAACAAGCTGGCTTTCGAAAGGAGAGATCATGCACAGATCAGATAGCAACACTGCGCATTATTTTGGAACAGTCTATGGAATGGAACTCCCCTCTCTACGTCAGTTTTATAGATTATGAAAAGGCATTTGACAGTGTGGACAGACAGACCCTCTGGAGACTATTAAGACACTATGGAGTGCCTGTAAAAATTACTAACATCATCAAGAAGTCATATGAAGGGATGACTTGCAGAGTAGTGCATGGCAGACAACTGACAGAGGCATTTGAAATCCAAACAGGAGTGAGACAAGGCTGTTTAATCTCTCCCTTCTTATTCCTACTAGCCATAGATTGGGTCATGAAGACAGCAACAGACCAGAAGCGAAACGGTTATTAACACTGCTCTAGCAATATTAGTGCAATTCTGATAGATACTACAAATCTATGTAACATTTTCAGTACTGTAATTTTCAACAGGTCTGGTTGACTTGATGAAAACTATTGTGACAGGCTGCAATCTCTCTTCCTTTCATTCACCTGAACAACATCATGACAGATGGAAAACCATCTTGTTATGCTTGTTTTAGATTGATAATAGGTGAAAATCTACTCGAATAGTGCAATAAATAACTAATCACACTCTATACTTATGCAGTCATGTCATGTTTTATGGATGTGGAGTTTTGACACTATCTGTGGATTCACAAATATGTATGTGAGTCTCAAGATGTGTTGTTTTTTTACATATCTAAATATTTCATACACAATACATGACTTTTTCTTCTTCTAGCCAGCTTTTTGCTTCTGAGCTGTGAGCTCTTTTGCAGACTGTGCCAATGAAAACACTCTATGCATGACATATTTAAAAACTAAATATACTTAGCTTTAAGATCACTAAGAACAGCAGAAGACTAACACTCATGGCTTGAAGTTGTGAAAAGTTATCAATGATTTAAAGCATCGAGAGAGATGAGAAAAAGTTTTAAATGGTTCTACTTGAAAAATTCATAAAATTTTCTCAATATCTTTTTTCAGATGTTATTTCTTTTAGCACATTTTAGGTGTTCAAATGTACTTAACCTAGCATATCTCAAGATTTACATTTTAATATTAACTTGAACTTTATTGAAATATTTGTGTGTCTTACAAGAAATTTAAAAAATGATATCTCTATTGTATTACAGATAGATGCTGTTGCACTATATCTTTTGTTTCTGAGCCAAATGATTTCTTCTGGATTACAGGTAAATAAAAATACTTTTTCAACATGGGGTATTTTCATTATACAATTATAAATGTCAAAGAAATGAAAGAGTGTGGGGGGGATGACCATAACCTTTTTTTTTTCTTCCATAATAATAATGTCCCTCTTTAGTCGTGACACAACTATGGATTATGTCATTGATATTAGATGATAGCCTGGGCATTAGCTATGGTCTGAATAATGTTGTCCACATAACAGTTCCCCTCTCTCCAAAAAAAATGATTTTTACACAGGATTAATGACTGAAAGGCAACATAGATAACAAACAAATTTGTTGGCTCTCTAAGCATTTTTATATGTTGAATTTTAATTTCATGATTGTAGAATTGTCGCCTTAAAAGCATGAGCTATTCTATAAATACTTCCTTTTATTTCAGGTGATTTATTCAACAGATGAAGTCAACTTCATTCAGAATCTTGTTTTTTATGTGGAGAGAGCTTATAGAACACCAGACTATGGGATGTGGGAAAGAGGAAGTAAATATAATAATGGAAGCACAGAGATTCATGCCAGGTAAATATAACAATGGAAGCAGAGATTCATGAATTGTAAATATAACATTGGAAGCAAAGAGATTTATGCTAGTTAAATATAACAATGGAAGCACAGAGATTTATGCCATGTAAATATAACAATGGAAGCACAGAGATTCATGCCAGGTAAATAAAACAATGAGAGCATAAAGATTCATGCCGGTTAATATAACATTGGAAGCATAAAGATTTATGCTAGGTAAATATAACATTGGGGACAGAGAGCCAGGTAATTATAACATGGCAGATACATGCTGGTAACGTAAACAATGGAAGACTAGAGATACATATCTACTAGATATAAAAATGGTGGAAAAAAAATAACAGTAGAAATGTAAAGATATGCCCTAAAAAATAAATGTGATATTGGATGTCTAGTTTTTATTCATTATCATCTAATTAATTACAAAGATGTTCTATTCAAGAAATGTATTATTGCATTTATCATCAGTTCTATTGGCATGGCTAAAGCAGCATTAGAGGCAGTTAATGGATGTAACTTATTTGGTGAGCATGGTGCCGCCTGGTCTGTGATTTTTGTTGATATTGATGCCCACAACAGGAACAGAACAATATTTGAAACCATCTTACCCAGGGAATCAAACTCTAAGGTATGCATAGAACACAGCAGTCTTTGTAACTGCATTGTCCATGCAAAGATAACAAAAGTAAAAAAAAAATTATGTGGGCAGACTCTGGTTGACAATATGAGTCTGAATAACTCAGCTGACTTGTAAGTTGTTTTTTTTTAGATTTGATGGTCAAAAATATCAGCTTAGTTCCTGGGTTCTGATAGGTCCTGGTTTCAGTTTAGAGATCTTTATATCCTCTTCAGAGCTTATCTCTATTTGGCCATATTTTCTTCCCCTTCTCTTTATAACTATTTAACCCTAGTGTTGCTAGCATACTTTAATGTCATGTGTTTCCATCATTTGTTTCCATTGATGAACCTTGTGAAAATGATAATGATGAAATTTGAATAGCAGCAATAGCAGATTTCTAAAAGCTTTAAAACAGAAATGGAAAAAGTTTCCAGATCAAGAACTCTATTGCACAAATGTGAGGCTGAACTAAAAACATGTATGAACTTAGGTACTAGGCAGCCTACCAGAGAAGCTACATTTTTGTTGATTCATCTCACTCAGTCAACAACAGCTTTGGTCCTACATCTCCTATACTTAATCCCCAGCAACTCTAACTCTATTCATCTATTTTTATGTTTGATTAATAAGAACTGAAACTTATTTTGAATAGCACATAATTAGGTCTCAGTAGACTGGGTTGGGGTGGTTTTTATTTATAAAAATTATTGAATGACACACTTGATGACACAGCAAAGATTTTGTTTACTTGGTTTAAAAATAATAAACAAGCATTGCAAATGAATGAATCTACAGATGTAGCAGGACTAGTTGAATATTAAGTACTTTTATTACTAGTAAATCTTTAAGAAGGAGGCACAGTGGCTAAACTGTAAAGTGCTTGGCTTCCAAACCAGGGGGGTCCCGGATTCGAATCCTGTTGAAGACTATGATTTTTAATTTTGGGATCTGTGGACACCTCTGAGTGTACCCAGCTCTAAATGGGTGATATTAGTTGGGAAAAAAGTAAAGGCAGTTGGTCAATAAGCTGGCCACATGACACCCTCGTAAACCGTAGGCCACAGAAACAAATGACCTTTGCATCATCTGCCCTATAGAATGCAAGGACTGAGAGGAGGAAATCTTTCAGAAGTGACTTTCATTAGGAAGCCATGCATTCGCATTCCTCAAAACCTGATCTAGTGTGAACATTAAATTTATAAGAATCCCAGCCCTTGATATTTGCATGCTCTTGTATCTTTAAAATTTCTTAAAAAAAAACTTTTTTTTCGTATTGTAGAACACGGATGCCTCTCTTCTATTGACTGTAAGTTGGCCTGCATTTGCCATACATGAAGATGAGGTTAGAATCAGAACAATGGAGAAGGTCATTCGCAAATTGAAAGGCGAGTTTGGTATCAAACGTTTTCTGAGAGATGGTTACAAAACAGTCATAGAGGACAGAAATAGAAAGTATTACCGCCCTGCTGAAATAAAGGTACGAGTTCAAAAAAAAATTTTTTTCTTACTTTTCATTTAAACCTTGTTTTAAATTTGTAATTTTTTTTTTTTTATTCAGGTTTCTCTATACTATTTAATTAACTCTTTAAATTAACACAAATATATAAATGCTACTGTTACAATTTCTGAAATTTCCATTACATTGTTAGAATTCCAATGAATTGAAATGGAAGTAAATTATTTAAAAGGAAAAAATGATGTATTTCTCTGTGCAATCTCCCTTTATTTTGTCTATCTTCACTAAGATCAAATGCATTGTTACAACAGTGGGGTTTCAAAATACTTTGAGGATATTTTGTCTTATATGTTGGAATTACAAAGTTGTTTGAGATTGAACATTTAGACACGTTTGGTTTTTCTACTAATAGAGTTAACAGATATTGGGTTAAAACTAATCAAATTGTTTTTCTATCAAGTTTTTACTATAGGCCCAAAGTGTTTATATTTATAGTGTTTTTGTTTTAAAAGAATGTGTGTTTTATCAAATTGTTTTTGCCCTTAAGACAAAGATCTGATTAGAAACATTTGTATGGGCCTAGGAGATTTTTAGCGGCCCCCGAAAGGGGAAAAGACGCTATTAGTTTTGTGTGGCCTGTCTGTCCGTCTGTCTGTCTGTCTGTCTGTCTGTCTGTCCGTCTGTCCGTCCGTCCCGTTTAGTGCTCAGAAAGTAGAAGAGAAAATGAAAATCTGACATCACGATAATATAGAGCATTCAAAGTTCTGATGCAACGGCTACTTTTTTTTTTTCTAAAAGCTCAAAATCTAATTTTTAAAAATATTTTATGCAAACAGTATTTAAAGAGAAAAAACCTAATTAGTATGCAATATAAATGAAACCTACTTTAAGACAATTAATAATCTAATATACTGCACATGTTTTCACATTTTTTTTGTTCCAACATACGAGTAACATACCAGTATTTACTCGTAAAGTAATCAACTCATAAAACAAGTGTGGCGATTGCCTTGAACATCGGCTTTACAAGGCTAACGTTGAGAGATCAAAGCACGGAAGATGTATATTAGTTTTGTGTGGCCTGTCCGTCCGTTGAGAGATCAAAGCGGATCTGACAGGGATCCGACTCCGACGGGGGCCGCCTCTGAGTTTGTGTATCACACAAACTCTCTTTGTAATCTTGTATTGTTCTATTTCTTACTCCAATTGCTTAATAATTATGAAACATTTCTCTTCTAGAATTTTGATGGGATAGAATCTGAGTGGCCAATGTTTTTTGTCATTTTACTGATAGACAGTAAGTATTGTTTTTTTTCTTTTAATTAACAGTTTTTTAAAAAGTTGTTTCACAGTTTCCTTTGTTGTCAGCACACTCATGACAACATAATAAATTATAGCTTTTATATAGCACTACTTTCATGCTTATAGCATGTTCAGAGTGCTTTGGTCCAATCTCATTTGTGGACCAGTGTGGGGAAGGGGGTATCTGGGAGAAGGTTTTTCCGTGCTCCCTAGGCGCTCAGTAAGCACAACTCTGCTCAAGTCGGGTGTTGAACCTTGAGCACCCTTCATAGGTAGCCAAGCCAAGTTCAAGCATACTTAGCTTTTTGATCACATAATTAATCAATTTATCATTTACTACACCATGAACTAATAGTACAGGATGGGCCATAAACATCCCCCACATTTTGAATGAATCTACCAAAAGAACCCAAATATCTACAAAAAAAAAAGGTAGTACTTCTGAAAAGTGTATAAAAAAGCAGTTTTGTTTTAATGTTTTTTTTTGGTCTGGTACAATTGCATTTTGATCAAGCATATAGAGTTGCTATTAATATTACAGATAGGTTGTTTTCACTATAAGTTTCAACATTTTGATCAAGCATATAGAGTTGCTATTAATATTACAGATAGGTTGTTTTCACTATAAGTTTCAACAAAGCCACTATGTTCATCCGTCCGATTCATGATGGGTTGTGAAAAAAAAAAAGAAAATTTTTTTTATCATAATTGAAAATGGTAGAGCCTAGCCCACTGAATAAAACATATCTACATATTTACTGCCACTAGAGCCCATATGGTGCATACTCCAAATGTGGGAGATACTTATCTGAATTACTGGTTTTTTTTTTGTGTCAAGGTATTTTTAGAGGTAATAAAGATGAGCAGAAGTATTATCAAGGCCTGGTCAATGGAGTCTTGTTTGATTCTCCAGATGGTAAGCAGTTTCAGATTATTTGTTACACTTTGATTTCATTGTGAAATATTTAGTACTTTTTTTGACATTTTTATACTTATAGATACATGCCTTTTAAAATCATAGTCCTTTAACCTGTTTTTTGAGTTTTCTATAAAATAATTTATAATCCTATTTCCTTTGTGTGGCACCAAAACTCATTGTTATGTTTTATAACTTTGTACAAAACAACAGCAAATAAGATTTGTTTAGGCATGAAGCCGCAATGCTCTTTTTTTAATTAAATTGATTTTTGTATGATTAAGGTACTGGCCAGTTGCTACCGATGTATTACTATGTACCTAAACAAAATGTGGAGCAAGAGAAAATGGTTCCTGGTAGTCAGAAAAAAGTTCCATCACCTGAAGGGACCACTGCTGGCGTCTTTATGTGGGGCCAGAGTTTGCTGTTTATTTCTAAACTTCTTCGTAAGAAATGATTTTTTTTATGTTTGATGTTAGATTTACTGTTCAAAATATGTCTTTATTAGGATTCTTGTTTGATGTTTGTTTGTCTGTTTTTGTTTGAAGCAACTTATGAAATTTATATGATTATTGTTTGCTAATTTATTTATTTATTTCTAATTGTTACAGATGTAGCAATTTTTGTTTTTAGTTTTATTGATGAAAGGACAAGGGTTGAATCTTTTAATTATCAATTTTCTTAATTTGTGTCAAAAAATGTGTGGAATATTTGAAACTCATCTTCAGCTGAGTTGTATTTGCTGAGCTCCTAAAAATGTTCTCCTTTCAGACCTTGTGATCTATAGGACACTTCATGTAAAGGTCATCTTTTTCTGTTACCCATAGCTAATGAGAGTGTCATGTGGCCTGCACAATGAACAACTGCCTTTACTTTTCCCCAACTAATGTCAGGTGGTCAGTAGAGCTGGATGGACTCAGAGGCACACTAAAGATCCAGAAAATAAAAATCCTAGTCTTCACTAGGATTTGAGCACTAGACCCCAGGTTTGGAACCCAATCGTTTTACCACTCAGCCACCACACCTCCTGAGCACCTAATGGCAGCACAGAAATCTTCTTCCATTTAACCCCTCCAGCCACTGGTTCACTACAGAGATAGGACCTTAGTGCGCTGAGCATGTTGTAAGCATCATAAAAGATGTATTCTTTGAAAGCACAAAAAAAAAATGTTAAAGATTAAGTGGCTTGTGATCTTTTGTAAATACAAACATTGTTTCAAAGGATGAAGAAGCTACAAACTTTCAAGTATTACAAGGTGTTTAAATTATAACATTTTTTTCTTTTAAATAGTTTTTCTCCATCATTTTTGTAGTTGATGGCTTATTGGGCATAAATGATCTTGATTGCATCCGTCGACATTTGCCTGCCACTGAGCGACCTACTTTTAGTGCACGCTATTCCAAATTTCAGGTATCTCACATTTAACCATTATTATTTTTTTAATAGCAGCTTTCATTTTTTGAGTATGTTTAACTATATACTATACATAGTACACTGAATACTTTATTAAGCTTCATTGGTCATTACATTTTTTTTTTAAGTATTCTTTTGAGGTAAGAATTTATGAAATACTGATGTAATGGTTATTGAGTTAGGACAAGGATTTTGTATTGTATTTAATGTTTTCCAAGGCAATTGGTTTGAAAGAGTAAATTCTGTACATTGCTTTTTTTTTATGCTCAATGTCATAAACTACATTACCAATACTTTAGGTTAAATAAAAGAATCTTATGAACATGTAGGCTTAGGTTTAGTTGGTAATACTGTCAGAATTTAATTATTCTACACTTTGTTGAATCATCCTGTCATTTCATCCCCAGTCTTTTCATCCCTAATTAAATTTTTTTTCTCAGACGTGTAATGGTGCTGTTAAGGCTTTGACTTAAAGCTTCTATTTGTTGTTTGTAAATTGTTTTACTTTTCGAATGCTCCTTAATATTTGTGAAGATAATTACATCCTAGCCCAAACCTCCCATGGGATAATGGGGGATGGTAGCAGAAAGGGTTCAATCCCGAGACTATCCATTATCCTTGCGCATACTGCATGACATTATCATCAAAGGCTATGGTGTGGTAGAAGTAGTATTAATCTTTTGAGAGAAGAGTGATTAGAACAATTATGGTCATGATGCTGACAACTTGTATCCCGGTGGTCATCGTTCACTTAATCTTTCTTTCATGCGGGCTCATCATATTGTTACGTTTTTCTGAATCTTCAGGCTAAAATGTACTAGTAGACACACAAATAAAAACACTGCAAAGAACTTGATAACTCAACGTTCAGCTTCATATAACTTTACTCACTATTAACTCTAATAATTCGTCACAACATGTAAAGTAGAAGACAGCACAATATCTGATTGTTAATAGTTCGTTACACTTCGTTGCAGTTAATGTTTTCTCCACTTGAATAGAGCCGTATTCAATTACACAAATTAGAGCCTTACACGTCTTACATAGACTGTATCGACTGTAAGACTCTATTCCGTTTTCGTTAACTCTTTCCTAGTTAACTTGAATCAAATAAACACATCTCTCTTCTACTGTCTCGCACAGTAGATCACAGTTACAATCACTTTACTCAACACTTTTCACATTAACTCTCTAGTTTTTATCGAGTCCCTAATTACTCCTCGAATATCCAAACACACTCTGGTGGTCTCTTCTGCTAATAACACTGGAGAACATGTCACATCCAGTCTTTGTCTATAGGCATAGAGTCCAGAAATAGACTCGCCGCTGTATCGCGTCAACTCACCGGGGTCACAAGTTGACCTCTACCTATCACTGTTCATTTGTAGCAATATTTTACCTCAAGATAACATTTTATTTATTCCAATAAATGCTGACTTCGCCCATTTACTGGAGTCAATTCATATCGCAGATATAAGGTTTCTTTTAATCCCTGTTTGAACATTTAAGCCCCTACCTACCAGCAGTAGCCTACCTATGTTACTAATTGACATTAACACACAAAAACAATTTTTAAAATCGATTTCCATTAGATCTATAGATGTTGAATATTTTTAATAACATTTGACATAAGACATGGATTTCTCCCAGAGGACAGAAATGAGAGTATGGCTCTATCCCTCCATTCACAAGTCCCCCTATTGACTACTTGAATATCTAATCATTTTCTTAATAACACACCATTTGATTTAAGGTCTGTTGAGTTGTACTTTTTGTGTTTATTGCATATTCTACAGAACTAGTTGCAAAGTTGTATTTAATAGTATTGAAAAAAATGTATTGTCCTGTTCTTATCATCTAAGTGCCCAGAAATTGGAAATTGACCAACAATGGGTTTACTTAAAAGAAAACAAAGTTGTACATTTAAACTATAGATAGGCAAGAAAGTCGTGAAATTTTATTTCCTGTTAATATCACAATGGAAATACAGTTGACTCTTGATAGTCTGAAAGTTATGTAACAGTGGGGGTTATCGAAATATGTCTAGAAAATTTTGGCATTCATTAGTTGAAAAATAACAATGTGTTGATCTTAAAAATACAAAACATCTCATTTCAGCTTTCACATATTCTGTACTAACTGAAACTAAATTACAATTTCAAACCTCCTATATTCTCAAAACATACTTACCGCAATACACATCTATTACATGAATTTACATAGGTGCCACATTGGATTACTTAATGTTTCAGATAATCAAGTGTTGGACTTTCAAGAGTCAACTTGAGTATTTTAGGGATGTTTATTTTTAATGTTTTTTTTTTTTGGGTTCATTCAAAGTATGTTGAAAATTTGTCACTCTAAGTTGAACTACATTTATTTCTCTAGCACAGGACTACAGATGTATGTATATCATTTGTTTAGGACAGTTTTAATGCATGCTGCACATTTTTAACTCACTAGGTAGCCTCCCTTGTTCGGCACTAACACAGTTCGGCCTGCTGTGGTTTGTTGCATAGTTTGTTTGTTTCTTACCTCTAGTCTCAGTCTAACAAATTTGCTCTTAATGGATTATATTTATGTTTTTTTTCAGTGACATAGTTTTGAAAATATTATTCATGTATCCTTGTTCAACACCAATTTGCCGATTTCTTGTGAATGTCATTTAATACTTTGATTGTTGGAAGCACTCGATTACTTGTGGTCCTAGCCATTACATTAACAAAGAATCAAAATTCAATCGACCAATAGTAGACTAGCTAAATATTTTCAGCTTCGTTGTGTTATATTTTGAATAAATAATAATTTTTATTTCTATTCTTTTCAATTTTTTTTTTTAATTGGTTTGAAATGTGGCACTGACCCACTTTTAGGCGTCTTCTGTCTGAATAGTATTAGCTAACCATATCTGTAAAATTAAAAAATATCTTTAAACAACTTATATTCAGCGTTTCACAGTTTCTGTAAACGTCTTTCATTGTTTGATCAGGTAAGTAACTAACATCCCACAATACATCCCATAATATACTTCTGAATTTTTTTTTATTTTAATACAGACCTAAAAACTGGAACCAGTTTTCATGTTAACCTAATATTGAGTTGTTGTTTTTTTATGTCCCTTGTATCTTTGTTCAGGATTTGAGTCATTTTGTTAAAAAATGGGACGATTTAGATTCAGGAAAGGTAAAATGTTTTATTCTTATTCTTTGTAACCTGTCCTTCACTCTACAAAATTTCCCCTTTGTTAATTTTTGGCCTTACATTTGTTCATGTATTCTCTTACTGTTTTTTTTTTTATTTTTATTTACATTTTGGAATTCTTTTTTTTTTGTTTTGTTTTGTTTTGTTTTTTAACAATTGTTACTTTTTTTTAAAAGATTTTTATTAAAATTCTTAATCATTTTTTTTTTTGGGGGGGGGGGGCACATTTGTCTTTTTAGTTATTACAACTTTGACTATCTATAAAGTCAATGTTGAATGTCCCATTGTTATACTTCTTTGAAAACATGGTTTCATGGTTTAGTTATGTATACAACTTTTTGATTGTTGACAAAATATTGATTTGGACAAATTTGGTGTAATTTATTTAAATGAGCCCTGAAGTTTATTTCACTTACTACCCTTACCTTTTATCAACATGTAACATGGTTTACATTTTTTGTCACTTGCTTTAGAAATTGTTGCTAGTTTCTTGATAAATGATCTCTGTAACGTATTTAAAGAATAGTTGCTGGATCTTCTGTTTTTTTAATACTGTTTTAACCTTAGTAGTAGTTGCTAAATTCTACTTACATAACTCTGTCGATTACTATAGCATTAGCTGCTTATGCTTCTGTCATTTACTTGAGCAATAGTAGCTAAATCTTATTTGCTACCCTCAGATATTTACTGTGTGAATAGTTGCTTATGCTTCCTTTTTGCTTACCCATCATTTACTTTAGCAATAGAATGTCAATCTTGTTTGTTTACCTCAAAATTTTACATATTTATTAATATATGTAAATTTATATAAATATATTTATGTGCTATTGCTTTTTTTTTTAAACTCTTGTCACTACCGGTACTTAACTCTTTCAGCGACTAACTTCGCTAGCCTTGGTGAGTGCGGCGTTACTCTCAGCGAGTGACTTGGTTTATAATATTTATTTCACTATCTTTTTTAATGTTAAAGTTTTTATCTTATTTTATTTTTATTTTGCGAATGTTGGAGTGATTGTTCTTTGTTTTGATAGTAAATTCGACGCAGTGCCAAAAAAATAGAACATTATGTTAATGGTTCCTCTTTTTTAGTTTATTTCCTGAGACCTCAAAAATGTAAAGAATACAATTCCTTAGTGTATTTGTTAATCTTTTATGAAATTTGAATTGATTTTGTGATTTTTTTTATATTTATGGATTAAATGTTTAATTAAAAGGTTAAATCTTTCAGTATATCGATTTTAAATATTTTCTTTTTCCCTGCTCAGTTAAAGATTAATGAAAAAAAATTTTTTTGAATAGTTTATTTTATATACTATACTTTTTTAGCCCATTCATTTTCCTTTTAAAATAAAATCACATGAAAAAAATTGTTAGTTTTTAGTAACACCCCCACCCCCTTTGAAAATTTGTGTGCATCCTGGAAAACTCAATTTTTTTCAATTAAAATAATTTGCACTGAAAGAGTTAAGAATATTATTACTAGTGCATCTAGTTTGTTTAGAAAACATTGTAATGATTTATTTTGTTTTTATAATGAACTTCTTCTGTATTTATATTTAGTGATAATCTCTGGATTTCAGCTGTTTAATAAAGTAAACTTTCAATTTCTTTAAAATGTCTTTATTTTAATTTAATTACATATCAGGGTGTTTTTTTTCTGTGAGAGTTTTTTGTTTATTTGTTTTTGATAACCTATGCAGAGCTATATTCATTTTTTTTTTTAGTAAAGTATATTTATCTTTTATTATCCATATTTAGGGTACAGCACCAGATCTGGTTATTCAGATTGTCCTTATATCTGAAACATCTCGACTTCAGCAGCTACTCGGTACCTATGGAATTGAGACTCAAACCCCTCACCAGATTGAGCCAATCCAGATCTGGTCCCCAAAAGAGCTGACCAAAGCCTATGAATACCTGGGCATCAACAAGAAGCTGGGCATCACAGGTAGACCAAGTCGACCTTTTGGTGTCCTCAGTACTTCTAAGGTCTGTGAATAATATTTATCTATTAGATAAGTAACATCTTAGTATTATACCAATAACACTCTTTCAAAATATTTCTTGTCTGATACTAGTTTAGATTTTTTCACACAAAAAAATTATTATATGTTGGTTATGAATCTATGCACACATAATTCTGACAAAATCTTTTCACCACAAGTCAGATTTAAACAAAAAATATTAATTAAATTTAGTGGACATTGAATTCTGCCAGCATGGCCGAAATGGGAAACTCTGTTTAATTTAAAGGAATATAAACTACAATTACAGACATTGATTTCAAGCAAGTGAAGAAAATGTCGCTACATTATTCTTATATTAGAACTAAAAATGTATAACAAATTCACACATGACTAGCCTTGGTTGTAAGAGTAAGCACTCTGGAATGTTCTCTTGATATTTCTGGGTCTTAAACTCTGGCATCTTCCACTGTCCTGCAGGAGGGTTGGGCTAAGATGTAATAATCTTCAATTCTGAAGGAACTTCCAAAACATACAAAGCATATTTGTCTTTTTAAAAAAATGTATATATATTAATATGTCTTCTACATCCATGTGTTAACGTGATAAGTCATGATAGATATGAACCTGTTTCTTGATACTTGCTTACTTAAGACTTAAGTTATCATGCTCTGTTTGGTGCTTGAGGGACTTAGTCGCAGAGAGCAGACACAGGGGACTTCCACTCTTAGTTGAAACATTCCTATTATTGTGACTCTGTAACGGTAAGATGACACATAGAAAAGTGTTTGAAGTACCCGTTGACACAGAACTAGCTGAGAGTACTTTAAAAACACTGGCTGGTACTTGTAAACATATAATACTTATTGACAGTATCTGTTAGCATTTAACAATCATTTTAATATGTGTAGACCAACTTAGGTGTAAAATTGTTTTTTTAGTTCCAACACCAAGATAGTTGCTCTAAAAAAAATTCATTGTAAAAATAATTTATTTAAATAAAGTAGATAAATCTGGTGACTATTAATTTCAAATCTAATCTAACAGAGAAACAATGTATTTAACATCAGAGATCAATTATGGCCATAATACAAAATAGATTTTTTAGTATACAAAACTGGTGTATGTATTCAGCTCTTTAGTTAACTACTGCTCAGTCTAGTTCCTGGTAGTTTCTGTTCCTTCCTCATTTTTAAATTTATTTTAACTTTATGAAGTGCTGATTATAAATCAGTAGCAAGGTTTTTCTGTTCTTTTTGTCATTGCTAGGTTTTTCTTTATTTTGTCATTGCTAGGTTTTTCTTCCTTTTTTCATTGCTAGGTTTTTCGAGCCTGTGGAAAGACAGTGTTGTGTTACCCACTTCTGTTTGAGTTGAGTGACTTCTACCTGGCTCAAGATATATCCCTTGTTATGGATGATTGTAAAGTGAGTCTTATCAAACTGACACTTAGGGTAAAAAAAAATTATTATTAAACAATTTCAAGCTTCTCTTCTTGTCTATTGCAACATGTTCAGTTTTTATGAAATATCTTTGATATTGTCTTTCCACAGAATGATCTGGCATTTTTGGCTAAATGCTGGAAACTGTCTGGACGTCCAACATGGTGTATGGTGATCCGAGAGAATGCAATAAGGGGACATAATTTTGCAGAGTTCCTTGAACTTCTTTCCCAGTTTAAAAAAGGTGATGTTGATGGAATCAGAGTGAGACTTGGCAGATTGCAGGTTAGTGCCACTGGATTGGAAGTGTCTTGACATAATGAACTTAAACATTTAAATATGTTGATTTTATGAGATTCAAGTCTTCAGTGTTGATGTGAGACTAGCAAACAATCTCAATTGAGATTATAATGGAAAATACACCATCCAAAAAAAAATAATTTTCTCACTTAATGTTTTGATTGCAACTTTCATTGCATTGTAAACATAAAAGTTGCCTCAATTCAGCTATTTGTTTTACACTAGTCTCTTGGCCAACAAATAATTCTGCGCTTCTTAAATTCATTTTTTGTGGCCCATGGCTAACAAGGGTGTTGCGGCCAGCACAACGACCAACCGCATTTACTTTTCCTCAACTAATGTCAGGTACCCATTAGAGCTGGGTGGACTCGCAGGTGCCCAAACATCTCAAAATTAATTTTTTTCACTGGGAGCCCTGAATTGGAAGCCAAATGCTTTAATGCTCAGCCACCACATTCCAGCCATCATGTAAATAGCATTATAAACTGGAATTATGGGTTTCATTGTTATGTATTACATGTTTGAGTTTAAGACATTAGTACTATAAATTAAACTTGGACTCCTCCAACCCCCTCCTTTTTTTTTTTTTTTTACTAAATTTACTTTTTAAGATTAAAACAGTGTTGTTCAGTTTTCAATGGGGTTTTAATGGTCTATTTTGGATTCTTAGTGAAAAAAGGAGATTTCTTATCTAGAATATCAAGGCTTGAAGGGTACCAGTCCAAACTTTTTTTGATAGGAAACTAAAGGCAGGTGGTTTTTATGATAGCAGCATGTCATCCTTTAGTTATTTATTGACTAGAGGAACTGAGGAACTTCACATCATGTTACTTGATGTTACAGAACTAGGCACAACTTTTTTCCCATCAAATTAATTGGGCAAAATGAATATAAAGTATTCAGATAAAATGACAAGTATTGACTTTATCATTTCAATAAGTTGAATATAAAAAGACAGAAAGTAATTAACAAAGTAAAGGCAAAAGTCTAATTTCTCTTCTTCTTCTTATTTTTATGTTGGAGCCTTCAGATGACTAGACCAATAATGAGATGAACTGTGCAGTGATTTCCAAATCAGGGAGCTTTTCTTTCTATTTTAGGTGTTTTTCGGGCCAGTGTCTTGTACAGGCCTCTTGGTAAAGAGAACAGTTTTAAAGGACATGGTCAGCATTCTCTGGTGACACTCCATATGGGCAGGTGTCACTGGTTCCAATTTTGAGCTCATTCTGTTGTGTCCGGTCCTGGGTTGAAATATTAGACATTGATCTTGTTGAGATAGCTTATAATACTCATCATCTTTCTTGTGACTTGGATGAGAGCTTGTCCATTTCTCCTTTATTGTATTCACTATTATTTTCTTCATTTCTTCTGGATAAAGTCAAATAGTCGAATTTACTTTTGGTCTATGCCTAGAGACTTTTAAGTGTTGAATAGACCAGTGTGAATGCAATATTGCATGTCTTCATGAAAGGCATCTTTTGGACTTACAGTTAACATTATATTGAACTGTGTTGAAGCTAGCAGGCCACAGTTAACATTATACTGAACAGTGTTATGGCTAGCACACAGTTCTGCTTCACACCATTAGAGACAGGAAAAGGTTTGGAGTAGTTGCTGTTGTTTATGACTCTTGCTTGCTTGCATTCATTGAATTGATATACCATTGTTATGTATTTATCTGGGCATTCAGATTAATACATGATCTGCCAAAGACCCTCATGGCTGACATTATCAAATTTGTTATTCAAATCTGTAAATTTTGTTATGTCTACTCTTAACTCTATCCTGCATGAAGCCTTATGATGTACTGGAAGTAGATCAGCTTCTAAATGATTTTTTAGTCGAACCAACAGCGCCCTAGATAAAATTTTACTAGCAATCAAAATGTCACAATCTGTTTCCCTTCCTCTTGTTCAGGTGAATGATGGAGGCAGCTTTCAACTCATGGGCTAATTTATTTTGTTCCCACATTGTTTGGTAGTGTTTGGTAAGCTTAACTGTCAGTTCTGTAATGGAATAGATTTTATTAGGGTTGTAACAGCCAGCAGATCTGCTTTGTTAGCTTCAGATGTTCCTTCAGAAATGAAGATTACAATATCCTGCCACAAACTCCTTCAGGGCATGGCTACATGCAGAGTTCAAACTTGGGACATTTGTAACCACAGACCAAAGTACATAGCACATGACAAGGCATACATACAGACTTCTAGAACTTCACTTAGAGTGACCTAGCTATTAATTTAGATTGTGTTTTGAATCCTGTAGTAGGTCAACATGAATTGAAAGAATATTCAAAAGTTTGTGTAATGTTTTTGTTTAAAAAAAAAATTAAATCCATAATTAGAAACTAACATGCACAATTGAAATGAATACAAAACAATTTACTATGAAATAAATATGTTTATAGTATCCAGTGATTACCTTAAAATAATTAGATTCTAGAAAAAAAAATACATTGTCTATACCTATCAGAATAAAAGATAGGTTGTCTGGTGCCAATTTAAGAAACAATATTTATGTCCATGTTTGAATGTACCTTCTTTTTAAAGCTGACTTTATTTTTTTAGTCTTTCATTTCCTCTGCTGCTGTCGAACACTTGGACTTCTTAAACTTATTGCCTGACCCAGGCATTTTCACTCAGTTTGAAGAGAAGACAATGAAAGCAAGTTTCAAGTCTTTGACAGAGATACCACAGTTAGTCGCTTTAGAAGAGGAGACCTTCATCAATGAAGCTGTAAGTAGAACTTATTCCAAATGTACATTCACACCCAGTCATGCGGAGGTGGGGGCCACAACCCTACTGACGCCACTGTTCACAACTGAGGTTATGTAGGCCGAATATTTGAATGGACGTAAACTGAATATTTTAATGGACATAAAAATTTGTTGAAATATTACTGTTACAATCTTTTTTTTTTTTCTCTGTTAACAGAATTTACGAAATAAAAGCAGCCAGGATCTAATGAACTACTTGGTATCAGTGTCAGGTCTCAATGCACAAGTCACTCTGTTGAAGATTCTATATGAGAGAGAAGGTCCTTTCTTTTCTGTTGATGGGAGCACTATAAGGTTAGGGCCTCATTTTGTACTTGGGCATTATTCTAATGTTAGAGCCTTAATATCAACTGAAAAAAAATTATAGGGTTTCTGCCCAATATATACTAGTCAGCATAAGGTTTGTTAATTATGTGACATATTAATATGGTTTTGTCTCATTGTCATTTCAGGCTCATTTATAAAGATATTGTCACAATATGTAATATATTAATGTCTTTCATTTCAATCATATATAAATACATTTAGTTTAACAATGGAGGATTATAAGAGAGACTTGAAGTGTGAAAGTTCACCAAGATAAAGATAACGTATGTGCATTGTTTTCTCTCAGTGAAAGGCTAGAACGGTTGATTGACAGAGCTGGGGCTTACAAGAACTGGTGGGCAGTCCGCATGTGTTCGGCACTGTTGGGCAAGTTAGTGGACAGTCTTGCCCCCTCAATCACTAGCATGTTGGTCAGAGGGAAACAGGTAGGAATGATACAGTTAGGTAGAAGATGAACATATATTTAGGATTTGTGTATATTTCTTTTAGGAATGATACAGTTAGGTAGAATATTAACATATCTTTAGGATTTGTGTATATTTCTTTTAGGAATGATACAGTTAGGTAGAATATTGTAATAACTTCAAGTGAAGGCAACTCAACGAGGACAACAATGTTTATTTACATGACATCACAGTTACATAAAACAACATCTTTATTCAGCACTGTTTCTCCTTCTTGACTCTCAACGTGGGCGGAAGTCGTTATTCTCACAATGTCAATATCCTGTTCTAGTCTGTTCACTAGAGGTGCGCACCTGTGCACTAGCCTGAATGATGGTGCGCAAGTCAGAGTCATTACATTGCCCCCGTCTTAGCACTTTTCGTCCCGAAAAGAAACACTGCAGCTGAAGTTTAACAGTTCAGGTGGAGGTCGATCAGTGGGAGCCACAGGCGGTAGGTAGGGTGTTCCCCACAAAGCCATCCGCATTGTTTTCCTCCAGTGCCGCTTTCTCTTTCTCCAGTTGACCAGGCTGTTGTTGAGACGATGACATGGCCGTTTGACACACAGAGAAATAGTGTCGAGCCCTGTTTTCGTCAGCACAGTCGCTGATTGGACACGCCGTTTCAGCAGACCCTCCCGACAGACGCCTCTCATAGAAGTTGCAGGTTCACATGCAACCACGTTGCAAACAAAGTCCGATATACCGCATTCATCCACAACTAACAGTCTCACGTCCAGAATATAGGTCTCCTCAAGTTCAAGTGGAAGATGTCTTCCAGTTGACAGCTCAGATTTAGAGTGGGTTGACTGACATTCATCCATGCCAATGTCGATGATATGGTAGAAGTAGACATGTCTTGTTGATGGTTTTCTTGGCATCCACATTCCCAGTGTGATGCACTGCACGTACAGTTCATGCTCAAGTTCTGGATGCAGTTGTCGAGCTTCACATTTCCCTCGTGAGCACCGGCAGATAGGCAGAGGTCTTTAAAGTCTATAGCAATAGGCTTAGACGCAGACCCAACGTTGTCTTGGTCTGTCCGGCTCTTTGAGGTACTCGTTGCAGTTAAATCAAGAACAAACGTTTCAGGCACATAACAGACTTCAGCTCCTTTGTTTGTCTCTTTCCTTTCGATTCGGTATATTCCATTGAGATCGTCGCAGCCATCGTCGCAACATTCCTCGCCTTGAAAGTCACCCCCGTCAGACTTGCTCACAACACAGTCACAGACAGCGCTCCAATCCCCAGCGCCTACATCACCACTGTTGGTGCAGCCACAGTCCTGACCAGGCAGCTGCCCTTTCACAAACGAGTTTATGCCTTCTTTTGGTTGCGACACCATATGATCACTTTAGTCTATTTGTTCTTCCACTTCCAATACACTTTCATCTACGTTCAACATTATATCCCTGCTCATGTTCCTCATCATGATCCTTATCGTGTTCATTTGTTCTGTAAATGCATCCCCACACTCCTGGATCTTGTCAAAGACATCCACAATCCCAGGTTCAACTTCGAACTGGTAGGTCTCCGGATCTTCATCTTCCTCAATCAATGCTTGGCGCAGACAAGCGTAAGCCTTTCCTTGCTACCGAAGGGTTTTAAATCTCGGTCCCGAAGCTCTTGTCTCATCTGTGTAACTGAGAGCTGATGTAATAGCTTCAAATATGTCATTGTAATCAAAGCCTACCTCCTCTCGTTGAGCTGCCTATAATCCTCACTTCTGACGCCAATGTAATAATTTGAAGGGAGGTAACTCAACGAGGACAACAATGTTTATTTACATGACATCACAGTTACATAAAACAACATCTTTATTCAGCACTGTTTCTCCATCTTGACTCTCAACGTGGGCGGAAGTCGTTATTCTCACAATGTCAATATCCTGTTCTAGTCCGTTCACTAGAGGTGCGCACCTGTGCACTAGCCTGAATGATGGTGCGCAAGTCAGAGTCATTACAATATTAACAGATCTTTAGGATTTGTGTATATTTCTTTTAGGAATGATACAGTTAGGTAGAATATTAACATATCTTTAGGATTTTTGTATCCACTATCTTTTATTTGAAATTTTGTTCACACTTAAGATCTAATTTATAAACAGTGCTGATTGAGAATAAAGTGATTGAAGTTTTAAAAAAAAAACACAAAACCTTTAAGAAGAAACTATTCAGTTAATTAAATAATGTCCATCATGTGTCCCATTATATTAGGATTCAATTCTATTTACTCAATGGGAATTCCCAAAACACTTTGCCGCACTTCAACCTTTAAAAAAATTTAGTTATTGACTGGTGATCACTGACTGATACTAACCTTGACCATCTTCTTGTCTTCTCAATTGAGTTGTTGTTTTTTTTCTCTAAATTTTAAACTTAAATAGTAACACAAGTGACCTTACACATTCTTTGACAGCTACTGATTGACTTGTACAACATTTTAGCCTGCATATGAACCTGTTGGAAGGTATTAGAAAGGAAAGATCCTGGGTTTAAATTGTAGCTCAGAGCATTTTTTTTTTTTTTTTACACAAAATCATCTCTCTGTATTTAGATTTCAGGATTAGGCCAAGTATGAAGAGAGATTTGACTAATTCTATTAATTTATTTGTGGTTGAATTTATACAACTATTTTGATGTCAAGCTTCAGAAAGCATGAATGTCTATTAGTTGAAAGTATTAAGTAAAGCATGGTTCAGTTTATAGACCAGTGCTTTTTTATCATTAATATTCTTCCTCTCAGACCTGTTATCAAGCCCATTTAAGTGATTTGTTTTTCCACTATTTCTTCACATTTTGTATTATAACAATCTCACAGCTGTGCTACTACCCTTGACTATGATATAGTCCTCTGTAACATGAAACTTTGTGAAAGTTATGTTAGTTATCTTTGTGTTTCAAATAAGTCTAATGTGTAACTTGTGAATGTCTCTTAGATGACAGTAGGTGTGTTTGGTCATGAGGAAGAAGTGTTGGACAAACCAATCAGCCCAAATGAATTAAAGAACATTGTCTACTCCAAATGTTTACCTCATGATGTCTGCCAGGCTGTCTTACAACAAGAACTGATTCTTGCTATTGGAAAGCTGATAGCTACATCACCAGAGTTGTTTGATGGCATCTTGAAGATCAGAATTGGGTGAGTTGATATGTGGGCTCTTTCTCTCAGACATCTTACTAAAATTTGATATTCTGTTGTTGCTTCAAAATTGGTTTGTGATTCTTAATATATAAAGAAGGTAGATTACTTACATTGTATTCATACTGTTACTTGTAGTTACTTTCTACTTTAAATCTACATTCACAATTATTCAAAAAAGCAAAATGTACTGCTGCAGGGGTAAACGACTGTATAGAAAATACAAAAAAAAACATGCATAAATGTACCCTGCGGGACCAAGTAAAACAAAGGACGTTTGGGCCACGAGGCCTTCATCAGCTACGAAACAAACAAAAAATAACAAACAATTAACACAAAAAGAGTCTTAAGGTAACTTATCTGTCCGATGTTTTCTCTATCGAGGCAGAAAAGAAATGAGCTACGCTGGGTGTAAAAGCCGGAAAAATGGAAGGGTCAGGCAAAGATGAATGGGAAGAGGGGGTAGTAGAGTGACCATCCCATATTAAACAAAAGTGTGTTGGTTGTTGATCCCGTTAGGTTGGAGGGTACCTGACATGAAAATGAGTTTGTTTTCGGTCTGCAGACAGGTGTTTTTGTCATTGCATTGTTGTATAGCAGTGATGAGGAGATCAGTGGTACCCCTATGATGTGTACTATTAAAATGGATAGAGACAGGCTTAGTTGCAAAGTTACAAATGTCTCTAAGGTGTTCTTGGAGTCGTGTTTTTAAAGTCCTGCCTGTGTTTCCACAATTATTGTGTGCATTAAGGTATAGAAAACAGAGAACACATTAAAGTTACAAAATCAATATAGTTTAGAATGATTTCACAAATCTGCTTTCCTATTTGATAACTAGATGGTTTGTACGAGCCATGCAAGTTGAACTGCAATCAGAGAAAGAGGAAGATAAAAGTGAACTCAGTCGTTTGTCGCCACATCAGGTCAAATGCATGGTCTGGTCAGTGCTGACAAAGAATACTGTTGAAGCTGACTTTAGGTAAAGGAAAAACTTCTCACTTTTATATATTATTTATCCAAACCTTTTCTTTAAGTCAAACAGAAAAATATTTAATGATGGAAATTTTCAAACAATAGCCATCAATTTTTTTTTCAGACAAAAGTTTCCCAAAAATTTCTTGGTTTTTCTTTATTCACAAAATAATTTTACAAATTTCCTTCTTGTTTAACTTTTTTAAAATCACTTTTAGAGAAAAATTTCTTGATTTTTGACTCATAAAAATTTACACTTATCAAATTAAGTTGTGCTTTCAATATATATATATATATATATTTTTATATATATTCATATTTATTTTTATCTCACTGTATTATTTCTTTGGTCTGTTTGTTCCTGCAATATTCTTTTACAATGTAAAGCTTTAAAAAAAACAGTCAATTAATTTGAAAAAATTAGTTGACTTAAGATCTAAAATTGAAAACTAGAACTACACCCACAAAGTATAAGCCTTGTATTTCATCTGTTCCTTCATCTTCTCCTATCCCTTAGTCTTTTGGACTATTGGGGCACTAAACATGATCCGCCAACTATATTTTTCCATTCTTTCTCTGTATTCTATTTTTATTTGGACCAGTAATATACTTTTTTGTCTCCACGCTGGTGGAAGACATACCGGTAGCTCTTTGTAACATGGGTGATGATGAAGCAATCATGTGTTCATTTATGGTAGTCATTTCATCTATAGGATAGGGGTACTCATCCCTCTTATGCCTGACCACTGCCAAGTACCTCCAATTAGGTGGTTTGTCTTGTTAAATCATGGCCATTGTAGACCCTCTTGGGAGTCCTTAACCAGTGACCTAAATCAAGAAGGCCTTTTGTCAAGTGGTGCCATGTTAAACACAATCTCCTCATATGGTTTGGTCGCTAACTGAAGCAGTTTTCTAGGGCATGATGCTAAGAGCCACATGTGAAAGATTTAAGAGATGGAGAGAAACCTGTGAGGCCATTTAAAGGGGTGTCATTTATTTGTATACAGTACTTTTTTTAAGATACAAAGCTATATCTTAGTAAATTTACATTAAAAACACTTTTTAATAAATTAAAATTCCAAGTATTACCTAATTCTATTTTTTTTTTAAATCAGTGAATCATGTTTGGGTTACCCAAATGTTTTCCTTAATTTTTATCATTTCCCATCCCTGTGAATGGCATGATTATGTGTTATACAGTAGGATATTATTGAGATAAGAATCTGTAATTACATGATTTGACAGATTATTTTATTTGAATGTATTACAATACAATCTCTGTCTATGATTAATACTTTTCTGGATAGAGTGCTGTTTCTAGATTTTCCATGGTTTTGAGTAAAACAGCACTAGATTAACTCTTTATCTCCATAATTATTTTCCATGTTTTGACAGAGTTGTTAATTTTTCACATTTGTACATTCTACCCTGTTATAATTAAACTTCAATAACATTTTTGTTTGTAATCAGAAAACGTTACTTTTTGGTATAGAGCTAAAATAGAGCTCTTTTTATATAACATAAATACACATTTATAAAACCAAAAATTAATTTAATTTAATGGTATCATTAAACTATGTTATCATTAATTATAAGAAATGAGTTAACATTATGAAATGTGTGCTGCACTGTTGGTTAACAATTATCACTCTGTTCTACTATGTTTTCCTTGTTACTAGAACTATCCTTGTTAGACAATATTATGATTTTCTTTCAATAGCATTGACCCTCTGATTATTTCACTTTTATTTTGTAACTTAAAAATTTCCTGTTACTTGCAGGACACCCTTTCAAAAACGGCAGTTAGATGGAGCACTTAACAGAGTACCTAAAGATTTTTACGACAAAGTATGGCAAATTTTAGAAAAGACTCCAGGTGGCATAAAAGTAGCAGGCTATCTACTTCCACAGGTCTGTTACGGTACTCCTAACAATGTATAGGTCCAAGACACTTCCATTTTAATAAGTTTCAAAGGAGTGATTACTTGGCACAACAACGTACTTAAATCCATCTAGGATTCCTTTCCTTTACTCAGTAAACATAAAGAAGGATGTTAAAAACTATTGAAATATTCAATCACCTTTTTTATAATTCAAATATTAAAATTCTAGTTATCAAAAATAAAAAATCTGCTACCAACATAAATATATACTTCTTCCCCAAATTAATTCATTCATATTTTGGGTTAGTTCCACCTCTCTCCTAGGACCCACGCTCCTCTCTTCTTGATATAAAGGAGTGTGTAATATAGGTGTGGCCAATGTTGTCTGGATTTGGTTGCACCTCCTTGTTGTGTCAGGAGATGTAGGTCACTGCCTCACATACACCTAAGTTATTGTTGATTTTCAAGACCTTAGCTCCTTAGCCTAAAATAGTGTATTCAGATTTTTCTTTGCAGTTGTTCGAGTTGTTCCTAGTTAGATTTAGTCTTTTTACACTTTTGAACAGGAATTTTTTACAAAATGTAATGATTATTGTTGATTTCTGTTTTTCATTGATCTTGCCACTCTTTGTGGGTAACAGAAGTTATTCGCTGTCTCAGGCTCAACTATGGAATTTGAGTTCCTGACACTACTTCCTGAAGGGATCACTTAGCCTCTCTGTCAGCCATCTCATTTTCCTCAATACTCACTTGGGAAGCGACGCAGATGAAATAACATTTTTATGGCTAGATATTGTTTCTTCTTATTGCTTTCAACTTTTATTAACCTATATAATGTCAGCTTTTGTTTGCCCTTAAATTTGCAATGCAAAACTTGAGTCAAGTTAATTACAAAAGTTTTAAAAGAGATTATTGAAGAGCTCATTGAAAAGGTGGAGTAGCCAGCAAATTGACTATTTAGAGTCACTAGTACATAAGCAATAGGACTAATAGAAGTTCAAGTTTGACAATAGTTGTCTTCAATACTTACTTTATTTTGTTATAAATTTGACAAGTAAATTGTTCATGTCAGATGATCCTTTATTATAAATTTGATCCTAATGAACTTTTGATTTCCAGCAACCCACCCAGTCAGACATGACCATGTATGAACTCAACTTTTCCTTATTAGTGGAACAGATGTTGAGTAAAATCTCTGACCCATCTTACCGTCAGTTGATGGTTGAGGCATTCATGGTAGTGTCAACCATCTTAGAAAGAAATCCAGAACTCATGTTTCACCAGTCTGCCAACATGGACAAGGTCAGTGCTAGCTTGTTTTTTCTTTATCATTTAACTCCTGTGTGTTATTAACTTCAGTTATTTAGCTTAGTATTGTACCTAATCCAAGTGGAAGGCAGGCTAAGGCAACATAAAAAAAAAAAAAAAATTTTAATTACTTTTGTAAAGTGCAACTTTTATGCTATACATATGCTCAGTGTACTCTCGTCCTATTTCTTGAGTGGACCGGTGAAGGAAGGGGAGATTCGAACTTGAGTTCCATCATTTGGCAGCCAAACATTTTATACCACTCTGCCTCACATCTTGTCTCTTTAGTAAAAGCCAAAATTCAATGATAACAGATTTATTAGTCCAATGATTTGTATAAGATGTTTATTTATTTAGGATGACCCTTTTATTTATATCTAATAGCCTATCCTAGCACAATGGCTGGGTCTAAATATTGGGAAACAGTTATTTCATGGAAAGTCTTTATAAAGGATATGATATTACCTGAGATATGTTTTTATGTTCAATATTTAACACCAAGAACACAGAACACATTAGTATCAATGTCCCCTTCTATTTTTCTTCTCACTGCCTTTGCAGAACTTAATATATTGGCACTAGTGTTTAATAGTAAGACATCCTCAGTTACTGTAGGATAATACATTTATTTCAAAAATCATTTGCATGAGCCATCCACACCTAGGCCCAAAAAAAAAAAGGTTAATTATTTAAAATTAAAAGAACTAAGAAACTTTTTTTATGTACATGGTTTACCAGATTTTTAAAGCTCTAACTTGTAGCCAAAATTAAAAGATTGTTTATAGAAATAATCCACTGGTAGCTACAGAATCAATAGAAACTCTTTTGGTTTCAATTCTTTTCTAGATGTAAGGCAAAGTTTATGTTGATGTTATATATGGTAATTTTCTGTTATACACTTAGTTTCCCTCTCATGCTCATGGTGCGTTTTAAATTTTAATAGTATTAGTAGTACCCCCCATTTAGACTTTGTTGTCTATAGGGCAGATGATGTAAAGCTGTTTCTATGACCAACAGCAAACCACCTTTACTATCTCCCACTAATGTCAGGCAGGACTCAGGGGCATCCTAAATTTCCCAAATTTCAAAATCCCACTCCACATTGAGATTTAAACCCAAGGCCCCTTAGTTCAAAAGCCAAATGCTTTGCCATTCAGTCACCATGGCATGTATACAATAGTGTGTTAGACTGATTAATCTTCAAGCTTCTGCTTATCCTTTGTTTTTCTTTGTCATTGAATGCAATACTTCTATTGTATCTGCTAATTTGGTCAGTTATGTATCTAGCATTCTGCTTCACATAAGAAAATCTTTCTTTAATAGTCATAAAGCAATCTAGTACAGTTCTAGTTTTAAAGTAAAAAAAAAAAGTCAAGTTCCTCTTTCAGACCTTGCGATCTATAAGGCCGATGATTTAAAGGTCATCTGTTTCTGTGTCCCACGGTTAATTAGGGTGTCATGTGGCCAGCACAACAACCAACCGCCTTTACTTTTCCCCAATGAATTTCAAGTACCCAGAGTGGGTGGACTCAGAAGCGCCCATAGGTTCCTAAATAAAAAATCCTATTCTTCACCAGGATTCTAACCCGAGACCCCCAGTTCGGAAGCCAAGCGCTTTACCGCTCAGCCACAACGCCTCCTAGTTCTAGTTTTGACAGCTAATAAAAAGTTGTGCATTTCATTTCCAGATCATTCAAGAAGCTTATGAAGACTTCCAACAAGATTTGAACCGAATGGAAGGAAGAGAGAAACAAGATGACATGCACAGATTTTACAACACACCCCCCAATGTCCGTTATGGCACCACTGCATATATAGCCAAAGCTGTTATTAAAAATCTCTTGGATGGTGATTTGAGGGTAGTTTCTGAAGATCTGTGCTCCATTGCTTAGAACTAGATTATGTAGCTCCACTGGAAAGATTTGCTTCATACCCTAGACAAAATGTTTGCTCCCCAGTGAAGAATTGAATGGATTGCTTTTCAAGACCTTAGCCTAAAATAGTGTATTCAGATTTTTCTTTGCAGTTGTTCCAATTTAGATTTAGTCTTTTTTCACTTTTGAACACGCTTTTTTTTTAAAAATGTAATGATGGCTCACAAAACATTAAGTTTAAAAAAATATTTTTTTCTAAAATGATTTTAGTGATCCTTTGTGTGAACATTTTGTGCAACACTGTAAGTCCTGACTCTGTGCTAAACCAACAATGTTTTCCCTCTACTTTTGGTTGTGTTCATAGGGTATCACATGGAATAAAGTGTCATGATAAAAGGTTTAGTTGGTACTAACTTTTGTGAATCAGAGGTATATAGTGTACACATGTCCACTTAAATTCTTAGAAGACAGATATAGAACAGCATCACTTGACTGCCTATATTTTTGTACATAATAGAACATTGCCTTTGAGTCATAAGATTAAAAAGCAGTATTTTTATTTGGATATGAAGATTGTGCTGTGATATACATAGTTTGTTATAACTAATACAGACAAACCCACTACCTATTTAGGGTTCATTTTATTTGCTATCTGGGTCTGTCTTCACCAGTAGTTGTGTAACTAGTATGATATAAAATGAAAGGTCTGTTTCATTTCATATGCATGAGGATTTTTTTTTTGTATGCTAGAAACAAATATTGAGGTGTGTTGAACAACTTATGGGATGTCAGGCAGTACAGACTTCAGGAGGTAAAGGTTTTCATACTTATGAATGTTTAATGTCTGGTGCACCTGTATGTCATAACAAACATTTGGAAGGGAAGAAAGTAACAGGCCACATTTCCTGATTGAAAAATTTAATCAATTTTACAAGCCTGATACTGGTAATAATTTTTAAGAATTTAGTTATTCTATATGATGAAGTAATCCAAAGTCACCAATTAACTCTTTTTCTAATTAGTTTATTTATATCTAACAAGGCTTCTACTTCTGGTAATATTAGGTGTTTTACAATATACATGCAAATTTTTCAAAAAAGGTTGTTTTGTGTACTATAATTGTCTATAAAAAGTAGCAGCAACAAATTGAAATGAGATTAAAAGTGTTCACAACAGAATGGCTGTATATATATATATAAAGTAAAAGCAACTGAGAGGGTTGAAATTAATAATATACTTGTTTATGCCATTGTCTCTTTAGTTATGTATTTATTTTGTAATATTCCAAGCTATAGTGAAATGTTACTGAAAAAAATATATGCACTAAAGTGTTACTCTAAGCCTATAATTACAGAGAGGGATGATTCTTGAAAAGTTGATTCTATTTGAAATGTTTGAGATGCTTCTTCGCAAGTTTTGAGTGTGATATTACTTGCAGGAATGTTTGAAATAAAATATTTCTGATGGTTTAAATTTCTATTAAAATTTTCTGTCTGTTTATTTTTATTAGTGCTTGCTGTGTTACACATGTACATGTAAGGTTTTGGTTCATGTGTTACACATGTTATACATGTAAGGTTTTGGTTCAAAACTTTTAACAAAGTGAACTACTTCTTACTGATGACCTTGACTTACAGGTAGATGACATTTAAACAAGAATGAAAAGCTGTATCTGATATATTTGCATATACCAATGTGATATTGTTTCTATACCAAAATTGTTCTGTGTATATATCTGAAATTAAACTTTTTGTTTCCCTGATAATGTTGTTAATCTTTTTCATTTGTGTTTAGGCCTACTGTTATGCTGATTTTTAGCTGCCCCCAAAAATGGGAAAAGCATGTTTAAGTTGTCTGTATGTCAGTTGATCACTCTAACATTTGACCTCTTTGGGGGCCCCTGCATTTTTAATGTAAAACACTCATTTAGGGCCCCCATTTTGCCCCCCTTTAAATGGGTTGGGGGTTAGGGTTATTTTAAAATTCCCCCCCCCTCTTCCTTAGCCTGCCACCAATTGCGTTCAACTCCAGCGGGAAGTGGCATGGCAAATGGGACAAGTTTTGAGTGCCTTTTTTTTTCATCCTTACCACATGCTATGTACACCATACTTTAAGCAGCCCTCTGGGATTATATATCATTTTCTCTCTTTGCCTATTCATTTACTATTATAAACTTTTCAATATGTGTGGTCAAATATTAAATAGTCCAGATGTTGCCTTCAATTTGTCTGCATGTAAAATATTAATTATGCAATCTTCCAATTGGCCAAGTATTCTTACAGGAGACAAGTAAAACTGCGTGCAGGGTATGAGTAATTGCAGGCAAGCTGGCTTTTTTTTTAATGAAAATTTGTAAGAGAGGTTCTAGGGATTTAATTATTTGTAGTTTAGAGATTCTTATATTGGTGATGAAAATTTCAAACCCTGCCTTTTTATTTGCTTATTTTGAGGTGACTCATGTGTGAAGCCTTTGGGGAAGAATATGAGTTTGTGTGAAAACACTAATTCATTGTAATGTATTTTTTGTTTTATTATACATCTATTTTTTTCTCTACTGTGGTTCACAAAAACATTTTAGGCAGATAAACATATCTATCTATCTATATATATATATAATTCTCTTCTTCACTCAATTTGGTCGAGATAGTCCACGAGAACACGTGGGTATTCTCAAGTCGCTACAGATGGCTGGACTGTCAACAGGGCCGGTCTTAAGCCACTGCAACCTATGCGGCCGCAGTGGGCCCCGCGCTTTCATAGGCCCCGCGCTAAGAATACGTGTAATTGCATAATGATGCAAAATATTTAAAAAAAAGTCATGGAAATTATTATTAAAATCTCCTGAAAACAATACAAACTTGTTATATGGAAAACACCAATCTTACGTGAAAAAAAAAGCATTGTAAGCTTTCAAATTTAAATAAAAATATAATAATAGGGCGAATTTAAACCGAAACCAAAAGTTCCAATATTTTATTTACATTAATAGTCACTGGCATATAAAAGTAGATCAAAATCAATCTGGATCTTATAAAACAACGAAAAGCGATATTTTTTAAAATTTGTATTAGATCTAGAGACCTACATCTAGAATTAGAATGAAAATGTTATGAAGGTCTTGATCTAAATCTAGACAAGATTTGATATAAAATATCAGTCACTATTAGACTATACTAGAAGTCTACTAGATCGAGATGATATTTAGCAATTGTTTTTTTTTGGTGAAAGATGTAATAGAAAATGACCTTAAAGGTCAAAGGATGTTGGTAGAAAATATGTATCTGCTGGAAAAAGAAAAAGAAGAGAAAGCCAATGAGGCTTCAGCTAAGAACCAGGTGGGCGCCTTACACACGTTTTTAAAACGATCAAAACCCGAAAATGAGAACATAATCACTTGTGTATGTAGTGAGACAGCCGAAACAGTTTCTATGCAGAATACGAAAACTGCAGTGGTGAATGTTGCAAGAAAAGAAGACAATAAATGTAACATTGATCAACATGTAGTTATAGATAATGAGATAAATGTGGTCGATTCATTGAGAAATCTGGATGAGCATGCAATGTGGGTGGAAAAAAATGGAAAGATCTTGTATTTACTATCTATTTTAAAAAGGTCCACCTGAGATTACTTTGGAGAATTTTTCGAAAAAAAAAATTGGTAGACATTTCTCTAAAGTGAATTGCAAACCAAACCAGAACTCGTACAACAACTTGATGACTTAGCTAAAGAGATGGGTTTTGTTAAATCTGATGAAAACTTTGCACCTGGAAAAGCTGAAGATGGCTACAAGATAGATTGCTTCACCAAAATTGTGAACACTGCAGTTTAATCCTTGCAGCTGAGATTTGAACAGCTAAAATCAAGCCACAATCTATTTGGGTTTCTTGACAGGTTCAAGAGCCATCAGCTTGATGACATCCGAAAGTTTGGCGGGAGCCTCGAGAAAGCATTGACGTCATCAGCAGACAAGTCAGCAGATATATGTGGGCGAGAATTAGCAGATGAAATGGAATCTTTAAGGCATATTCTACAAAATACCACCAGAAGCCTGATAGAAATTTTAGCTTATCTGTCCAGTAATGAAAGGTACACTGCTTTCCCGATGTAATTTGTTGCACTCAGATTTTTTTTTAAACAATACCCGTAACTGTGGCATCTGGGGACAGAAGCTTCTCGCGCCTTAAACTAATCAAGAATTACTTACGGTCAACAATACACGAAAAGAGATTGAACAATTTAGTAATTCTTGCTATTGAGCGTGTCACAAGTCCTTTTCCTCTACTTCAGATTGATTGATGAATGATGTTATCAACTTTAACTTGAAGTGCTATAGGAAGCTGCTGCCTGAGTAGAAGAATGATCTTGTGTTGCCGGGGACTATGTCTTGAACTCATACAATATTGAATTATTACGATCTAGGAATCAAGTAAATAACTTCTCCGTAAAAATAAAACAACTTGGAACTTTAATTCAAATTTAACTTAAGTACAACTTATGTACAATGCAGATCAAACAATATGAAATAAAATCACAAAGGCTTATAAACAGAGCTCTAATAAAACGTGACTTGCTCATAAGAAATTATTTTATCGACTGGCGTTCTTTCTAGCCCCGCCAATATCCTGGCGCTAGTTTTTAAGAAAAATGTCTAATTATTTTTAAATCAACCAATAGATTTTAATTTCTAGAAAGACAAAGAAAAGCTATAAATAACTCCCAGATTCTAGGTTTTTCCAAGTTTCCCTAGTAAATAAAAACAACATAGACAAACCCAGAATGACATATGTGACAGAGCGTGATCTATGTAGGAAACAGAATTTTGATTATCTACTGTATGAGTTCGCTACACGCAAGGCTCATAAAGTAAAGTTAATTTGATCGTGATTTTGTAATTAGTTAAGAATGTATAAAATGCAAAGACGAATTATTTTTAATAAAAAATCGTAATTTTTATGTATTATCATTATCCCTACCCATAATAGGCCCCGCGCAATCCGTTTCGCATAGGGCCCCGCAATCACTAGGACCGGCCCTGACTGTCAAACCCTGCCCACTCCCATCCCCCTTGGTTTGGACTAAAAAGTAAACTATCTTCAACTATGAAGGAATATCCTAAACGTAAAACATTTGACAAACAAACATTTTCAAAGCACTAAATAGCAGTGCCGGATTTAACCATTGTGGGGCCCTATGCGAAACTGATTTTGCGGGGCCAAGTTTGGGTAGGGAAGCGGATAATAAGTGAAATTTAAGAAATTGTATTAGAAAATAAATTCTTCTATGCAATTTATTCATTCTTTACTAGGTTCAGAATTACTTTACGAGCCTTGCGTGTAGCAAAGTCATACAGTAGCGTATATCATAGTCATTCTTTTTCCTACAAAAATCACGCTCAATAGCAAGAATAACCGAATGTTTCAATCTATCTTTGAGAATTGTTGACCTCAAGTAATTCTTCATTAGTTTGAGGCGCGATGCAGTGGCGTAGCTAGCTATGTGCGGGTGGTGCGGGCCGCATCAAGTGGTGAAGGGCATCAAACTAAGGATAAACTTTCTCAATTAAAACAACACACTATACATACATGAACAAAGACAAACTACTACTTTTACTAAATCTGAAGCAGGTGGTTTGTTAGTTACTATGCAGCCTACATTTATTTTCTCACCCTCGAGTTTTTGGTCGCTGAAATAACTAAAATAATGAACACGTAAGAACTATCTTAAAAGATATGGATTTCCAATTCAGGACTGCACACTTGAACAGAAAAAAAATAACTCATAGTCGGGACGACATCGCTGAAGCCAATGTTACCTTTGCCGTAATCATGTGCAAAGATCTGGAGATTAGCAGTCCTCAAAGACGTATTGGCCACAAGAAAAAGGATGACAAGCGAAAAGGGTGAAGATTCTGTAGTAACACACAAAAAAGCCACGGAAGAAAATGTATTCTTATTTGGATAATTCCAGAAATCAAAATATATGAGCAATATCAAGATGTGGCAACATGAATTTTTTCCCGCTATCCTAAATAAATTGCAGTGAAAAATTTGCGACTTATTAATTTGAAATTGATGTTAAAAAAGAAAAAAAAAGATTTCTGTAAAATTATTGATAATTTGCAAGCAAGAAAGTGAGTAAGATTTATTTGTAGTATTTTATTTATTTTTTTTTTTTGTAGAAGTAGCAATGAAAAACAATGAAAACACATTAGTTCGGGGCCCGGGGGAAAAACGACTTTTCTCTGTTTTATACCTTTCTTGGGGGTGAGGTGCATCATTACTAGATGCCGCACTAGGCATCATATACCATAGCTGATTGGGCGCGAGAAGCTTCTTTCACCATTTTTCACAATTACGGGCTACGGCTGATGCATAATTCCCCGCGTGGGATTGGCGTTTTCCATATTGAATGACACCCCAATAGGACAATTTTTGTCTATATATTTCCGTATATTTTAAGGACTTTTTCGTATATTTTGTAATTTCGGGAGATTTTCTAGGAGCTCCTGGTAAATCGACAGGAGGGCACGGTAAATTTGTTTTAAGTTATAATATGGTTAAATTGAATAATTTATACACCTAGAATTAGAGCGAGTCCTGTGAAAGTGCGGGTCCTATGAAAGTGAGGGGTCCAAAGCGGTCACATAGGCCTAGGTTGCAGCGGCCTAAGGCCGGCCCTGAAAAATAGCGGCTTATGCTACGCCGCCGGTCGACTAATAATAATAAAACAAAAAGTACATGGGATATCTAAACACTTATACTGGAAACGACCAGTGGTCAATTTTTTTTTCCAAATTAATCTTTTCTTAGTTTTGTCATCCCAATAGGTTTAATAAAGGTGATTATATTTTTTAAATTCTCAAAGTACTTCCTATTTAAAAAAGCCAAAACTTCAACTGAAATTCCAATGCAGGTATAATTTACTTCAACTCAATATTGTAGACATAGACAAATTGATATTCCCTTCATTTTTATTTCAAATGTGAATTAGCTGTTTGAAGATGTGTGTTTTTGTGTACTAAACTATTCATGTTTGAAAGGAGTTTTAAAAGGGTTAAATCTACACCTAGATATAGACAAGAGAAACCAAAAAGTATGAGTGTATTAGGACTTATGGAGATGCTTTGCAACATGTAGCATTTCAACTATTTTAGTAAACCAAAGTATTAGCTAGCAATTGCTACTATGGTTGATATGTACACAATCTACATTGCAAGTGCTTTACAGACCATGGTACTTTCATCCTATCAAAGCCAATGAAAGAAAAAAAAGCAACTCCATGATTTATTTTGAAAATTAAAATTTTAATAGTATGTGCTAATTGATCTATTAAATAAGGTCACTAAAACGACCCTCATCATTTATATATATGGCAGGAATATCAGGCCTGTTTCAACAACAAAAAGAATAAAGAGCTAAAAATACAATGGATAAAAATATGAGTTCCAATGTTGAGATTTCAATATAGAAACATGAATGTGCAAGTCAAATTGAAAATGTTTACACTTGAGTACATAACACACATTTTACAATCACTACTTTTGAAAAGGTAAAACATACAACATCCTGCAAGACAAATTAGAAGAAAGAAAAAAAAATTACTTGAGCATACAATACCAAAATGTGCCACTCATTGAATCTTCTTATATAGACATGAGTTGTACATGGAGCCCATGTTTTCTGCGTAGTCAGATAACTTCAAATGTATGTGTACATTAGTATGTGTTTAAGTCTCTCCATGAGATACAGAATAACATTTATAAAAATACATTCATAACATAGAAATTTTAATATATGCTACTAGATCTAGTTGAATAATGTGTATACATAACTATTTAACTAGGCTAATAACACTGAAAAAAAAACACCTCCCACTACATATGCTGGACAGTGCTACTGAAACTGATGTTAATACCTATCTTAACAAAATCAATTAATCTCCAATAAATTAGTGTCAGCCACAAAAACATTTCAGTATTTTAAAAAAAATCAATTTCTTATCTACTATTTAGGAGCCTATTAGTAGTATTGGATGAAATTAAGTATAAATACAATGTTGCATGTAAGCCAGAGTTGAAGACTGCACTATGCCAAGATCTTAGCATTACTATGACATTTATAAACAAGTGATGTTAGAGGACTACATTATCATGTCAGTAAGTAGATGAATTGTATTCACTCCCAAACTTTTTTTTTTAAATTATGACTGGTGTGTATCAAGTAGGCCACTATTGATAAGCTTGTTCAATATGGGTTAGCTTGTAGTATATTTCTACATTATAGCAACAGCTATTTACAAAATATATATTTTAACAAATTGATTGCAATGCTTCAAAAATATTAGAGCCTGACTTGTAAATAGTGAATTAAACTTAGTGCCTTGATTCATTTGAATAAAATTGAATTCAAATTTCAAGAGATGTTTTTTTTATCCTAATTTTTTTTTAAAGATATAGTGTCTAGTGCTAGTATAAAATCAATGTATTAAATCTTGCACAAACAAAATATTGTCACAATTATGTAAAGTCAAATGGCACGTTTATTATCAAACATTTAAGCTAGGTGACAAAATAATGGACTTCAATTACCATCTTCACAATTCATTTGGCCAAAGAACAAAAAATCCACATTCTGCTAGTTATCAGCAGTTCAACTTATTTTATCCACATCCTTAAATTAAATAGATGAACTTGTAGATCTCAAAAATATGATGTTAAATAATTTTGTTGATTGCATCTAGTTGTTCACACAAGGTATAGTGACTAACCTCACTTGTTCAGTGAATTCAATTATCACATTTTCCCCACTGACTGCAACTAGTCATACATGTATTGAGGAGAAGCAGCTCTTGTAACACTTAAATCCCACTGACTGCAACTAGTCATACCTGTATTGAGGAGAAGCAGCTCTAGTAACACTTAAATCCCACTAATGCAACTAGTCATACATGTATTGAGGAGAAGCAGCTCTTGTAACACTTAAATCCCATTGACTGCAAACAGTCACATTGGTTCAAACTTGTGACATGAAAATTTGCGAGATTAGAAAAAAAAGATAAGCTTTTTTTTTAGATGTATCATAGTGATGATCTTGTGACAATATCAAGTAATGATCACTGCCAGAAAGCAATAATCAACAGATGATGTAAGCAAGTGATGATCAGAGAACGACACTGTCAGTAGAGGTGATCAGATGATGCAAATGAAGACCATGTGTTTAAGGCTTATCAAACTTAAATACCAACCAAGCAATAAACTCTTCTTCCTCATCCATAAATTCACAATATTCAACATTTTAGTTCAAAAACAATTCTAATAATGTCAACACTAAAAAAGACAAGGAACGTGTGTATTAAAAATACATATATAAATGTGTGTGTGTGTGTCAAAAGGTTAAGCTTTACAACTAAAACACAACATCACATGTTCCCAACTAGTGCAATCTTATGAATATCATGATGTCAATATTGAATGTTGCAGATAATGTCAGCACCAAAGGTAGAGATCACAAGTTTCTTTACTTCTCTCAGTATGTGAAGGGCAAGCATCAGAAGTTCAAATGTAGCATCTTAATAGCTTATTTTTGCAAGTACATCAAATTTGAGTTCAAAATACTTTTATTTTTGCTGCAGCATCAAATAGTTTTTACATATAGTTTTGATCTGCATATGTACATTTGCACAATAGTTTTCCCTCTACTCAACAAAATAAATAGTCGCATCTCAGTTTATCATAAACAACAATATTAGGTGTAACTCTTCAACACAGTTGACTTAGCTGTCAGAAAGGGCCAGGTTGTCAAGTCAAAACAGAAGAAGCTCAATACAAACATGATCTGTGAGTCTTGAATTATAGAGAGGTCATAGTCTGCTCTAGTTACATTTTGTTTTGTTTTTTGTCACAAAAACTGTAAGTGGAGAAGAAAAAAAAAACCACACCATTAGCTAATCAATATGTTTATTTCCACTGCTAATGGGAGCAACAAAAAGAGATAACAAGTGATAATCTTCATTTATTTGTTTCACAAAAAGAATAGTTTTTAATATTACAACAGATACAATTACAAAAAACATTTAAAAATAGGGTTTGCTGATTTTTCTTTCAAGTTCATGTTTCTAAAAATATTCAGCAATGTAGGAAACTTGGTTTTGCTAAACTATAAATAATATGGTAAAAAAAACAACAAACTTTCTTTTAGAATCAAATTGTGCACAAATAGAGATAAAAAATTCCATAGAATCTATTTTATTAACTGATGATGGAGTAAATATTATTTAGCTAATGATTAAAGTCTTATGCTTGGATATTTAAGTCCCATCCAAGGAAATATTAGTTAATTTGAAAAAGTGGGGGAATACATAGATTAGCTGACTGGGAGAGGCTTCTATCACAATTGATTAATAATTAGTTTAAAGTGGTTTAAATAAAAGTTTGTACATAGTTCTAGAGATGCCTAATTGATTACATGCGTTGACTTATGCGAGAAGATTTGAAGCCAGAGGGACGTAAGCGTTTATTTCTACGATTATTAGCCTTTGACTGCCCTTGAACTTCATAAACTTTGTTTTGTTGCTCACACCTGCGGTTTGTTATACTTCTTTTCGACTTGCAGTTTTGAATCCGTTGAGCTGAGCGAAGTCTAAGCGTCATCTGTTCAGGTGTCGCTAAGCCAGGGGACAGCATGGAGTTCACAAGCCTCGTTTCCACCACACTGACTGCAGCGCCATCTGCCTCAGGCTTAAGGACTGGATCCTCCTGGACAATATCCCTGAAGCCTTCACCTGTAGGACGAATGGAAGGAAGGTGGTGAGATGTACGTAGTGAGAGATAAACTGACATGGATGGGTGCTCTATCAGTAAGTTCTCCAACGGACTGTCAGAGAGACCGTCTTTCTCCCTGACTTGAGAACCTGTAAAGCATGGAGCAGGGGCAACTACCCAAGGCTCACTGGCGCTGCCTCGAGGGTGGTAGGTTGCGTGAGACCGGCCTGAGCTGGCAGAGAATACAGACTCTGGTACAGACTCGGCGTCAGAGGAACAGTCACTGTCTAGTATATCAATATTGCCACAGTCATGAAGTGGAGACAAGTGAGCCACATGGCCACACGTGGTAGCTAGGGAGTCGGCATCATCCAGTAATTCATCACCAGTCACAGAGGTGGAGCCCAGACTATCGCCAGCCACTTGTGAGTGACAGCAGAGTCCTTGACCCTGGTGGGGCAGGTGTGAATGATGATGGAAGTGATGATAAGAATTAGGATGAAATGTGATGTGAGGAGACTGCCCAGTGAGATGTTGTGACTGCCCTGTAGTGGTGTACTGTGACCTCCCACTATTCTCTTTATCTGAAAGGTAATACAAACAGTGAACAGATATGTTTCTGTATATCAAGAGAATTGATTTTAAAGAGTTGAACATTCAAATGACTTTAAACAAAAAGGCAGATTTAATTGTGCAAGAATATTTTTTCTTATCTAAAGTTAATTAAAGTTATCATTAAAAAAAGTTGATAAGTTTATTAAAAAAAAAAAAACAAGGTTGATAGTAACATTCTAGTTAAGTCAACTCACCAGAAGGATGGACAACAACCCAGTCATCTAAGAGCTGGGTTTCCAGTTGTTCTCCACTTGAGTCTTTATTTTCAGTTTCTGACTCACCAAATATCAACTTGCTTAAATAGTACATGTTTTGTTTTTCAACTGCAAAAGTTTCAATAATTAGTTAATAATTTCTCAGACACAGGGCTTGACCTAGAATTGACAAACCACAGAAACTGTTATAGATTATCCCATTTAAAAAAAAATCTTTAATGGCTAGAACTGAAGGAAGAAAGAAAAGTGTGTGTGTGCATGTGTGCTGAAGGGCGTAATAAGAGGTGTCCTTATTGGATGCCCCAAGAAAAAGCAAAGATAAGAAAGTGTGGTTGTGTGGGTGTTGTTTGTTTGTGTGGGTGTTGCGTGGTTCTGTGGATGCTGTGTTTTTTGTGTGGGTGCTGTGTGGTTGTGTGGGTGTTGTGTGGGTGCTGTGTTATGGCAGGATGCATTTCTTCCTTTATTATAAAAAAGAAAATACAATCCTTAAGTCACAGAATGAGAGCTACAGGATCTCTCGTTTTAATTTTTTTTTTAAAAAGTATTTTCTTTTCGCTTTGAAGAGCTATCAATAATTAAAATAGTATTTTAAGTCATAACTTGCTGTAAAGTAAGACTAAGATAAAAACTTATTACCAAAACTAATAACATTTATATAGAAATATTGTTCTATTCTTTAAAATAAATGTGGCAACCATAGTAAATATTTGTACATCTATCACTAAGTATCAAGTCACTCGGTGCATTAGTCATTAGTGTGTGTGTTAATAATCAAAGGACCAAAATATCTTAAATCTTTCAACATTATTATCAGAATGAGTCTAAAAGAAGCAGAAGTGGCCTTACTTGAGATTGAAAGTCAGCATTATCAGTTAAGAGATCTAGAAACCAATTTACAAGTACATGTAACATTTGCATTGATTTTTGTAAGCCAATACTACACTTCAAAGGGAAATCTAGATCTAGGTCACCTATGACGTCGTCGATATTACAGAATGCTGACAACTGAGCTATTATTAGATTCCATACTTAATTCTAACACAACTTTGTGCAATAGTTATATTTGATTAGATTTCCTTTATTAACACAGTTCTAGGTCTAGAATGTATCTAGTATTGTTTTTCTATTGTTTCGGTAGTCAGGTCAAAATGAGTTGCATTACTGTAACACTCCAAATGTCCTTCACTCATGACTGATTGCAATATAAAAAAAAAGGCAACGAAGAGCATCTAGTCAAGCGTAGTTCAGGAATGTATAAAATCTTATTTTAAATAATGACTAGATCTAAATGAGAAAATAATGATATAATCATACTAGGCTTCAGTCATAATCCTAATCTAGATTCTTAATCACATTACTACTGATACTAGATTCTAGTCTAGCTTTAGATCTAGACACATCTAAAACTATAGCATAGCCACCACAGACCATACTCAACTGACTATAGTGCTAGTCTGCTAGAAATATTGAATATTATTCCCAAGCAAAAAAAAAAAAGATCTAGAATAGATAGATATATCTTGTTTGAGATAACAAGCCAGATCTAATCTAGGACTAGTCGTATACTTCAGGGAGCTATTAGTCTAGTTACTAAGACTAAGTGTGTAAGTGTAGTCGTTATTTGTGACCTGACAGTGACTAGTCACTAGTGGATGGATCTAGATCTAGTACGGTAATCTACCACTGGCAGAGCGAAGACAATTTTTTTTTAATGAACTGAACAAATAGATCCAGATCTAGAGTTTTATATGTGCGAAAATCAACTTAATGACTCGAGTGGCGAAAACTACTTACATGTCAGTGAGATACGAAAGATATTTGCATATAAATTTTAATGTTAAATTTAGTTGACAAAACGGAGAACAGCTGATCAAACCCAGCGACCATCAGCACAAGCGTTGGTGCTTTGTTTACGTATGAAGGGGGGAATATTTTTCATTGGTTGCCGTGTGACCTAAAAGAGAAAATGTTTAATATTTATGAGGTCAATCTCCTTATAAGGGAAGGTCGATGTTTTGATCACGTGGTCACCACAAAGTACCCGGATAACTATTACAAAAAATAATGAGAAATGATTGGCTGATGTTAATGATGACAGCGTTATTTTAGTATCACCACGAGGCGAACACAGTGTAACTTGTGGAGCAAGAAAAAAAGCTGACGTGCCCTAGTTTCCAATGTAAATAACAACAAATACAAGAACAGCCTACACACAGCCAATAGTCCAATCGCTATAAATAGTTCATTACATTTATGTAATAAAATACGCCAATGTTGCAAATGTCTTATTAAAATGCAGGCTATAATATAATATTATAAGATGACATATAGATCTATATTTAAGTTTTCTTTTTTTAAAGCACATTTACGGAATTAATTGGGTCAGTCGAAAAAAAAAAACTACATCTATATTGCTAGATCATGCTGTAATGTTAAATACCATCAATTATTAAGATCCTGTGGATAATGTATTACAGTAGAAACGATGGTTACATTTGCTATGGTCTAAGACTAAGAGATAGGACACATGTATAATGATGCCTATTATCCATCTATTCAAATAGTGGTAGCAATAACTGGTTTTAATGTTTTAACGGAAAATAGAAAAACTATTTTATAGGTTCTATCTAGGTGTGAGCAGTATTGTAGAATATTTTTATGGCAAAGTATTATAGGTAATTGGTCCCTATTCCTTATAGCAGACAAATAGCTTACGCTAAACGTAAAGTATGTTTTCTGAATTCACTGTATATTTCTGTACGAGCATGGTTCATATCATATATGTATAAACTATTATATTGTCTTGATGTTCAAATACATAAGTATGCAGGTCTATTTAAACCATAACAATATTATATTAAACTCATAGAGATGCAATATGAGGCTAAGAACCCAACAGCAAAGACTACAAAACAATCTTAAGCTAAATACATAAATAAATATTATGATATATATATATATATAGTTTATTACACAGCACTAGATCTGGACGCACCATAAAGCATTTGAACCTTTCATATTTGTACTTGCCAAGTATCTTGGTTATCTATCTCTGATAGCTTACATGCTCTCTCTCATTGGTACACGTCCATTTGAATGTTTGGATTTCAGACTAACTGAGCGTCCATTTGATTGTTTGGATTTCAGACTAACTGAGCGTCCATTTGATTGTTTGGATTTCAGACTAACTGAGCGGGCCATTTATTTTTGTTCTTTTTGCTTCCTGAACCCTTATGTCATTTGGTCAACTTTTATCTACTCTAAGCTTCTTCTTCTTATCAGAAAAAAGGCATTAACCAACCATTTGATGACCTATGGAATTTCATTAAAAGCCATCTTAAAATATATATATATATATATATATATATATATATATAATATCATATACCAACAAATAATTCATCGAACATATTAAATAAATACTGGGTTAATAATAGATTAAAGAAACTTTGTAAACAGAAGTAAAATCTATATAGAAAATTTAAAGAAAGGCGGAAAAAGTTTATAAAAAGTATATTAAAATAGAACACCTAACCAAAAAAGTAAGCAGACAGCTGCAGAGTGAATACATAAAAAATGTAAAATCTAAAGTTAACAACAAATACCTATATATGGTCATACATTAAGTCTAATAAAATGAAAACAACAGGAGTAGCAACATTAAAAGGTGAAGATAGGAGCTTAAAACATATAATGATAATGAAACTAAAGCTAACATCCTAAATAAATACTTTACATGAGCATTCTCAGCCCCAGGAGGACAAAGACATATTACTTAATTTAAACCAAGTAGAAAACATAGGAAATAAAGAAGTACAAAACAAAAGATCCAAAAACTATTACCAAACATTAAACCGAATAAAGCATCTGGATCTGATGGTATTTCAGAAAGATGATTGCATAATATTATACATAACAATAAAACAACTCAGAAACATATGTTACAAAGAAAATTAGAGGAATTACAGAAATGTGAATCAAATTGGAGCATGTCTTTCCACCCAGAATAATGTCAGTTATTAAGAGTAACAAAAAAAACTAAGCAATAAGCTAGCACCTGTGTGTAAATACTATTTCTCTTACCAGGGCAGAGTAACAAGGGACTGGAAAGAGATGAATCTAATGTCAATCCCCTATTTAAAAATGGAGACAATCTGACCAAGGAAAATACAGACCACTAAACAGCATTTACATGTAAAATCCTATAACACATAATATGTAGCAACATCATAAATCACTTAGACAAACATAATGTTCTTACTCCATACCATCATCAAGGAACACTCTTAGGTCCAATAGTTTTTTTTAATTTACATATTTAATCAATTTACCAAACTGTTTAAGTTCAGGAACAAAATCCAGATTATTTGCAGACGATTGCATAATATACAGAACAATAAAAACAACACAAGACACAGAAATGTTACAAAGAGAATTAGATGAATTACAGAAATGTGAATCAAATTGTAGCATGTCTTTCCACCCAGAATAATGTCAGTTATAAAGAGTAACAAAAAAACTAAAACAAATTAATTCCACTTATCTTATTCATGGTAAACCAGTAACACAGACTAAAAACACAAAATACCTAGTAGAGCTGTTATAATAAATGAAAAACCATCATGGAATCCCCATATTGATAAAATCAAACAAAGAATTAGGGTTTATTAAAAGAAATTTCTATAAATCAAATAAGAACATAAAACTAAAATGTTATTTAACATTGATTAGGCCAATAATATGCATCCTTTGTTTTGGGACCCCTCATCTCAAAATATTAAGAAACTGGAACAAAATAAAACAATGACACTCATAAAAAAAAAATAAAATAAAAAAAAAAAAAATATATAAATATTCACAATTGATTAGAACAACACCTTTAGTAAAATCAGTCAATTTAGAAAGCCTTCAGGATAGAAGACTTCAAATAAAGTAGCAGTTATACATAAAACATTAAACCATAATCTTCAAATACAAGAACAAAACCTAATAAAATATTTAGAAAGACACAAAGATAGATAAATTTCTTGTTCCATATATAAGATGCATGACGCGTAGGCAGTATACATCTTCTTTTTTGAAGTTTTGAGTTTTGGCACATCGACACAATTTAGAAGTAATGTCTTATATAAGAAAAAAAAGATGAACATCAGGACCAGATTAAAGAACAAGAACAATAGAGGGATGGGGGAACATTGCTGCATGAGTCTTAAAGTGAAACTAATAATGAGGGTCCATTTCTAAGTTGTTCAGCTGACTTAAGCAATAAATAAAATGACACTTCTGTTTTTCTTTTGTACTTTGCTCACAATCCAAATTCAGATTGAGTACATTTTTGTGTCCATCTAGCATTGGATTATGGGGCATGGTGGCTGAATGGGCAATAGAAACAGTATGACATTTACATCATCTTTCCTATAGATCAAAAGGTCTGAAATAGGAACTTTTTTTAAGCATTTTAATATTCTTCATTCTTGGAAATAAATTAATAAATATAAATTTTCTTTAAAGTTTTATATGAATAAATCCTCAAAAGTTACTTTCAGTACATGCAATTAAAAACAAAATTTGTAAATTAAACAATAGTTGGTGAATGAATTATCAATGAACCCAATGTCAGTAAAGCAAAAAAATTTGTCATGACCCCTTAAGAAACAGTCTCATGCACTATACTTTTTTTTATTTATATTGTTGACCTCTAACAAATTGCATTGGTTCAGGAAAGAAAGTCTATTAGTGGATGGTTTAATAATAATATAATATATATAAAACAATAAAATATCATAAGATACTGAAATTTATATAAAGTGCAAACTGTACAATTTTATGCAATCATAATACCTACAATGAACATATTAAGTTTGAGGAAGTAGATTGTATTTTCAGGTTTTAAATGATGGACTTTTAGGAGTTTTAGTTTAGATGTACTGCTTGATGATTCTAAAGAATCCATATCTATTCATAACTAATATTGATCTTTAATATTACCTACTTGTTACCAGAGGACATTTATAGACTATTGAACTAATAAAAAAACAACATTCAACTACTGTCTTAATATTATTTTAGAAATACTAGATGAAATGATTTCATTAAGAGATCATCAGGTTAATAAATTGTAGTGGATTAAAATTTATATTGCAAGATATTATAGAATTATAGATAATGAGTCAAGGACATTAATTGAACATTAACTAATATTATATATTAATTATTATAAAAGTAAAACTCCTCTTCAAATCTTATGAGCTATAGGGTAGATGATGTTAATGTCATCTGTTTCTTTGGCCTACGTTTAATAAGCAAGGTGTCATAATATGGCCAGCACAATTACCAACTGCCTTCACTTTCCTCAACTGAAGTCAGGTACACAATAGAGTTGGGTGGACTCAGGGAAGTGCAAAAAATCCTGAAATTCAAAATCCCAGTCTTCACAGAGATTCAAACCCAGGACTCCATGTTCGAAAGCCAAGCACTTAACATCTCAGCCACTGTGCACCCTAATGTCATATAGTCTTTGAGAAATTTGTTTTTAATACACAGCTGATTTAGTTGCTTTGGATATTAATACACACACACAAACATGTATAGGTATTAAAAAATGCACCACATTAAATAAATTTCAATTAGATATGACTACTTACAATACTGAGGAATGTAATTATCCTTCTTGTGCACAATGGTAACTAATGGTTGGTCTTTGCAGCAATCACTGCATCTACACCAAGAAGTACTCCAGCAAGGTGAAGCACATGTGAAACAGTAGCTAACTTTTGATCCAAACATTCCCACACTCCATGTTTCAATGGATTACTGACAGAATCGGAAGAACAAAATCCAACAATGTTGTTAAGTTCTAGTGCTTCTTTAACTGATGAATATGTACGAAGATAGTGGGATTTCTGTAAAGATGGCTTGCAAACACTTAAGTTGTCATAAAGATTTTGAGGCAAAGCTAATAACATTTTTACTACAAGTCTGCACCACATTAGTCTGTTATGTGATAGCTGCACATTTTTGTTCATATATTTAGTCATGCAATCAATTAACAGATAGTCAAAATAACCTCCACCAGCAACCACTTTAAAAGATACTTGTAGCTTAATGTCTTCAAGATGCCTTTCAACATTCATGCAGGACTTAATGTCTTTCTGGTTGAGGTCTGTAAGTTGTTGCTCTTCATTGTTACAAGACTTAATGTCCTTCTGGTTGGTGTCTGTAAGTTGTTGCTCTTCACTGTTACAAGACTGAATGTCCTTCTGATTGGTGTCTGTAAGTTGTTGCTCTTCATTGTTAAATGGGTATCCATGAAACAAGCAGGCTTTGTTAAATCTCAAGTTACATTCACAAATTTCAGGTAGACAGTGAGAGATAAGCTTCAACCCTTTCTTCAGATTGTATTTCAACTCTTTGCAAAGACCATCTGTAGGAGCACATAGAAATAAAGCAGAGCTAGGGAAATCGAGAGGAGGTCTCTCCAATACTATTTTGACATATTGTTGCCCTGAGATGTCAACACTTTGGTAAGAAGTAACAGCAATCAGACAAGAAGCCTCTAACTCATCCCACAGAGCTGACAATCCCACCTTACCAGTAGCACACATAATAAACTCTAAATCAGCCTCTTCTAGACAGGGGACAACATTGATACTCATGCTACTGGCCATCTGCAGAATGTAATCTGATACTTTATGAGTTGTCAATACTAAAGTTACATGATGTTTTTTGAGCTTTGATAGAAAAAGGGCAACAACTTGAGCTGGATATGTAATAATATTTTTAGTTAGCTGCATAACTGTATCTTCTCTTGTGTAGCACTTACTATCAATTTCAAATGGACACTGCATCAAAATGGCATTTGAAGTTTTATTGTAAGGATATTTTAATGGGAAAACACCCTTTAAAAATATACCATCCTCATATTGTGAAGATGTGTATGATTCCTTACTGAAGAATACAAAATTGTCAAACCATTGAAGAACCGCAGACAATGAACACCTTCTAGCACCTATTTTAGCTACATAATTTGCCAAAAGCTTTGAAAGATTGTAAACATCATTTCTTGAGAAACTATCACAAAAATAAGTTTTCAATAAGTAGAAAACAGAATGTTTGTCACGCAATTCTTCTTCCATGATGTTTAGTTTATTTTGGCTGGAGACTATTCCAGTCAATTGTTCAGTTATATAAACAAAATCATGTTTTAAAAAGTCTAACAGGCTGTTAGAAAGAGACCAGTAGTCTTGAAAGATGTGTTCTTGCTCTATTGCCTCAAACAGGGAATATAAATAAATAATAAATGCCTTACAGCCATCTCCATACACTTCACAGAATGACCCAAGGCTGTCAAGAATACATTTAGAAATTGGATGGGAATAGTGAACGGATGATAAAATACTCATCCCATCTTTAGTCACAAATGCCTGACCACTACTGGATGTTAACATTAGCTTGGAACCTTTTGGACCAAATGATTTCTTTATTAAACTTGCCATAGAGCCACAAATCACTTTGACATCACTGATGTTTAAAGGTTGACTCATCATTATTCCTTAAATTAAAAAAAGGCATCATTATTATACATTTATTATTAATTATTATTATGAATAAAATGATAATATAAATTTAATTTTGATAATAATTTATTTCTAATAAAAAATAATTATAAAGTAAAAAACACAGATCTAATAAATTAGTAAAGACAAAGATCTAAGAAAGAAGAAAGAAACATAGTAACTGAATCTGAAAGCAATTTTAATTTAATTTAGATCTACTATCAAATGATAAATCTATCATCTAAGTCTATGACTATTATATTATGACTCTGCCATGCGCACCACCATGCAGGCTAGTGAACTCCGCCATGCGCGCCACCATGCAGGCTAGTGCAGAGATGCGCACTTCTAGTGAACGGACTAGAACAGGATGTTGACAGAAAGAGACTAACGATTTCCGCCCAAGTTGAGAGCCAAGATGAAGAGACAGTGCTAAATGAAGATGTTGTTCTGTGTACCTGTGATGTCCTGTAAATAAACATCGTTGTCTTGTTTGATTTGCCTTCCCTTAAGTTATTACAATATTTTTTTATATTCTATATAATCTATAGTCTACTAATAGTAATACTAATAGTATACATGTAATACTATAGAGTAGAATCTAGAATTATTATTATTAAATTATACTAGAATAATTGACTAGATCAGGGGTGGGCAACCTTTTTCAATCGAGGGCCGCATTAAACAAAATTTGGGAATGGGGGGGGGCGCATAAATTTATGTGACATATGCAATTACAAATCAGAAAAATATGCTGAATTAACTTCTGCACAAAATGGTAAGCAGAGGGTATTGAAAACTGGTTCCAAACTCTTGATGCTTAAAAATTTGCTTTTGAATTCACAATCAAGGAATCCAAATTACTCTTGTACTTTTTAGCCATTTTACTAGATATATTCACTTGCTTGCCTTCAGAAATGGGATAGCTTTGTTTGAAAAGATTTATCATGCCCATACATTTCATGTGGAAACAACTCACTGCTATACTCCCGATGTTAAAAGTGAAGTCAGTCTTGCACTCTTCTTTAGAAATATTAGTCACAGTCCAAAGTACATAGTTTCTTCCTTGAGATACCATTTTCTTCTCAATACATCTTGCCCATGCTAGGTTAGCTGATATCACTGTGTATGACTTGTTTCCAAATCTTTAAGTACTTCTATGAACTATCTGTGGTTAATTCCTTTAGCTCTGATAAGTTTGATTACTGATACAATTCGGTCAATAATATGTTTGATATTCAAATCAACTTTGTGCAAACATTCCCATTAACTTATCATTAAGAGTTTATGGTTGGGATTTTACTCTATTTTTCTCAGTCAAAGCACGGGCTCAATCAGTTACCACATGTGGCCTGCAATCCGTAATTTGCCCACCCCTGGACTAGATCTATAAAATAATGATAATTTATCATAATTTATGATATATATATTATATACTGACAGTAGCCTCAGTAGGCCTCCTATACTAGGCTATACTGCAGCTATACCTTCTATAGTACAGACTACAGTCTATAGAAATAATAGTGACTAGTCTAGCGTACTAGTGTAGTAATAAGTCAATAAAACTATAATATAGATAGACTATTACATTTATAGAGTCTAGACTAGATTAACTGATAGATTAGATTATATTTATAGATCTAGTCAGTCTAGTTAGTCCAGTACTTTTAACTTTTACTTAGATCTACTTATCTAAGTATAATATAGTATAGTGACATAGTCATATTATTATTAGTATATTTTTTATTTATACTATTTATATTTCTCAAAAGACAAGTTCAAAAGTTCAGCGAGTAAGGAACAACAAGTAAATGGGATGATCAAAGGCTATGGGAGCACACCCAGAAAGAAAAGCAGGCTGAAGTCGGAGTAGATGGGCCTCCTGGCGCATAACACATTGACACGCAACCTCATCTATGTTGGAGTTCAGAATGAGAACGAAGAAGAAGAAGAACTTATAATAAAACAAGTAAATGGGAAGATCCCATGGCACAGCATGGAGTGAATGGAAATGGTGTATCCAAATCCGCACTATTTTCATTCACAAAATAGCATATCTGACCTATAGACATAAATAAATATAGACTGGAAAAAGGAATTAACTTCATGTAACTTGATTTAATAATTTATACACCTAAAAAATTAGCAAGGGTCCAATGAAAGTGCGGGACCCACTGCATATGGTCGCATATGTTGCAGTGCCTAAGGCTTAATAAGGCCTGCCCTAGAAGTAGAAAATAGCGGCGTATGCTATGCCGCCGGTCAACTAGTTATATCTAGTTAGAATGAATTGAATAGGAACTGGTCTACTCTACACTACTCCATTCCAAGATTCAAGATCTCTTAACTCTTACTGACTAAGTCTAAGACTAAGTCTTAGTACTCTTAGTCTCTTAGTATTACCACTAGTCTATAGTGACTCTAAACTCTAACTAGTCAAACTCTAGACTCTAGTACTCTAGATTATGACTACTATTTAGTACTATGACTATGATTATTTAATGATTATTAGCTTTAAATCTACTATATCTAGTAGATCTAGATCTATATAATATATTTATAGATCTAATAAGTATTATATAATACTAATAGACGTCTAGATTTAGAGCACACCAGAGAAAGCGGATAGGCCTAGAAGGAGAAAGTTTTGATAACTTTGTTAAAGACCTAATCCGGATGTGGTTTTACCCATTCTGGGCCCACATTGGTACGATTAGGGTTGCCCACATTGGCCCCTAATGGAAACCTAATTGCGCCAATGTGCAAACGGTACCCGCTCCCATTAGGGCACCATATGGGCTATTTAGGGCTGCAATTAGGGCAAAGGGGGATAAACCTAATCAAAACTGATGTTGGCCCCTAATGGGCATGTTTATAGGGAAGCTTCTCATGAGCTGTGAGTATGACAATCCAGATGATACTGCTTATTGATTTGATCAATAGTGGAGTCATACACGAAAAGGTACAATTAAGACTACTTGATCAGGGACAGAAGCTGACCCTTAGCAAGGCTATAGAAATTGGACAACAATATGAGATGTCGCAAAGACAAGTGAAAATGCTTAGAGGCCAAGAAGTTCTAGCAATCAAGAGACAGTCAAACAATGTCTAATGTTAAAGACCACTCAAATAAATTATGTAGTAAATGCGACAAGAACCACGAAAAAGGAAAATCTCCAGCAATGGTATCAATGTGCAGAAAAAGACGCAACGTTAATCTCGTAGAAGATGACAGCCGCAGTGATGAAAATATTCTACCTATTAGTACTGCAAGTAGCAAGTCTAAGAAGGGTAGGCCTAAAGTTGAGAATATTAATGTCGTTGAAGACAAGTGGACTGTAAAACTAGTCGCGCATGGGAAGACACTAAATTTCCGAATCGACACTGGAGCAAGGTGACATTCTTGTCAAGTCAGAGTTTGAAATGCTCAAAGACAAAGTAAAACTTGGTTATTCAGCAAAGTCACTCAAGTCTTACACTAATCATGTCATTAAGACTTTATGAGCAGTACGTGGTGCTACCTTTGAAGAATAATACTCAAGAAATGAAAGCAAGGTTTGAGGTAGTAGACATTAGCCAAGAGAACATTTTGAGTGGTGACACAGCAGAATGCTTAGGACTAATATAACGAACTGATACGAATAGACATTTGAGTTTACAGATGATTCAGTGTATACGATCTCTGTAAGTGATTCGAAATACAGTGAAATTCAAGACTGTACAAGAAAAGAACGTTCAATGCTTCGGGGAATAATTATGACTGGTTGGCCAGACACAAGAAGCGAGACTCCAATTGAAGTCTCACCATATAGGGATTCAAGAGACGAGTTATCAACTTCTGATGGTATTATATATAAAGGTCTGAGAATAGTCATGCCACGAGCTTACGTAATTAGGCTACATGCTAAATCTGATTCACAAATCTCACTTAGGAATAGTGAAATGTAAGCAGCGAGCCCGAGAAGTAATGTTTTGGCAATGCAGACATTGAAGTGACAGGGATTGTATCATTGTAGCAGGTGTGCTGAACATCAGAATCAAAATGTGTCAGAACCGCTAATGCCTACCAAGACACCAGACCTTCCATACAACATGGTTGGATGTGATCTGTTTAGCTTTGAGAGAGAAAAGTATGTACTTCTAGTTGACTACTTCTCAAAGTTTATTGATGTCAAAAAACTGTCACAGGAAACTACATCAGATATCATCGAAGCAATGAAGAGTATATTCGCATGCCATATGGGATACCTAGAAGACTAAGGTCAGACAGCGCAGTTCGCTTCTAGAGAATTCCTGAATTTCTGTAAGTCATACGGCATACAGCATGAAATGTCGAGTCCTCATTTTCAGAGTTCAAATGGCGAGGCTGAAAGAGTTATTCAGACAGTGAAGAAACTGTGGAAGAAAAGCGAAGACAAATTTCGCTGTTAGACTAAATTAGACTAAATATTAGACACTGACTAATATTAATTTGTCGCCAGCACAATTACTCATGGGGCGCCGACTCAGAAATCTGTTACCTTCGAGCGAGGAAATACTTACCCCTAATACACCAAATCTTAATGTGGTGAAGCGTCATTTGACACTATGCTACCAAGATATGTGAAGTGGTCTTCCACGTTAAGGGGATGCCCGTTTACTGTGATCCTTGGGGCTGAGTATGTTTCATTGGGTGACTTCTGGAACATGACTTCTGTTTTCCCGAGGTTTATAGATAGACCGAAAGAGGCGGCAGCGTAGGCAAATTCGTTTACCGCGTTGATAACCGTCTGGCCAGGGCCAGCAGTGCTTTTGGACGCCTTCAGGCGAGAGTTTGGAAGAACAAATCGCTCCGCCTACCTACAAAAATAAATGTCTACCAGGCGGTGGTTCTCTCAACCCTTCTATATGGCTCTGAGACATGGACAATATATAGAAAACAGCTAAGACTCCTTGAGCGCTTTCACCAAAGGTGCTTGCGCTCCATCATGGACATACGATGGCAAGACCGCACCACAAACAGCGATGCATGCGGCGTCGGAACGAGACAGCTGGAGGTCACTCACAAAGGCCGCGGGATACACATTTGAGACCAAAAGAAAATCTGCCGCCGAGGACAAACGCAGACGACGAAAAGAAAATCTAAACCGACCACCTGCGGACAATGGTTTTGCTTGCCCTGGATGTGGCAAAATATGTAGGTCACAGCTGGGACTGCACAGCCACGGGAAACACTGTATTCCTCACTAATCTTCGGACTCGAAGACAAGCCTATTATTATTATTATTATTAATGTGGTGAAGAAACACTTTGACTCAGAGAAACAGTTTCAGAAACATTATTATGACAAGAGGAAAGGTGTTAAGGTCATAATCTACTAAAAGACGGAGCGGCAGTCACAATGCAACTTAATTCTAAGTGGAAACCAGGAACAATAGTTTCGAAACATTCTAAGCCTATATCATATAATGTCAAAAGTGGAAATCAGGTCTACAGAAGAAACAGGAAACACATCAGAAAGTCTTCTGAGAAAGCAAATAGATTTGACAAAAAATATGACTTTCCAGATGACATGTCAGAAGAACTAGAAGCGCAATTTCTAGAAAGTCCAAGATTAGGCCTACAAACTGCGCTAGATATGGAGCCGCCACTACACACTGCTTCTTCTAACACCTCTAGACCACATGAACCTTACGCGACACGCTGAGGCAGAATATTAACAAACCCAAGAGACTTGATTTGTGAATTGACTTTTTAGTAGACTAGTTTAGTTTGTTATTCTGATAAATAGATTTTCTTAATTAAAGAAGAGAAATGTAACATAATATGTACATTTGCACACTAGCGCGTCAGTGCAACACCGATAGTGTTTACGTAATAAATGGAGTTCCTAATATGTCTTCCCCATAAACATAAATAAATATAGACTGGCCGATAAAAGAGTTTTATGAAATAAAAATTTGTGGCTTGCAATTTTGTGTAATTTATTTATGTCTATGAGTTTTGTTTAATCTTTATGCCTGAAGATCATGCAATTTTTCAACTTTTCGATTCGGAAATCCGAGTACAATAGATATACATGTTTTCAAGTTACATGAAGTTATTTCCTTTTTCCAGTCTATATTTATGTATGTCTATGGTCTTCCCTCTTAAACATTAGTCTGTTATTTGTGTTACACAAATATTCTACACCCCCCCCCCAGTGAATTCACTCATATAGCCTAACTTATTACCTACACATAGATATAGATTAAATAGTTCTACATACTAAGTCCGTAACCAGTTCCTTAGTCTTTTGTATCGTTTGGATAACACATTTACACGAGGCCGCGGTAAATATAAGTTCTAAAATTGTCTAATTTAATAATTTATAGACTTAAACCTAGAATTAGCGCGGGTCTTATGAAAGTTCGGGGCCCACTGCGATCGCATAAGTTGCAGTGGCCTAAGGCCGGCCCTGCAAAATAGCGGCGTAAGCTATATGCTATGCCGCCGGTCGACTAGTAGGCCTATTATTTAAATAACTTGCCTTGTAAGAGACGAGTAAAAAAAATTGAAATGCAAGCCTAAAGCAAAAGAGACACGTTTCTAAAAAGGAAAATAGCATATGTACATTAGGTACACTTTTACAAAATAAATTCATTATTTCACTGTTATTCGGTCTGTTTGGTGACCGGGAAAACGACCGCGCTATGGAGACTCGTCATACTATTCTTTTGTGAGTTATCTCCACTAAAGGCTCTAAAGAAAAGCTTTCGGGATATACGCATTGAGGAAATGTAGCAAAAGCTTCATTGAGTGCTTTTAAAAAAAACATTAAATTCATAAGAAAAAAATTTTGATTTCAACAGACAATTCGAAAAGCATGAAAGGTGCAAAAAATTGGTTTGTCGATTTTAAAAACAATAATATTATTATCATACACCAGAAAATACAACCTGCGCATTCTCGGCTTCCCAATTCAATATTTAATATACCTTATGTTGCTTTTCAACCGCCCCCACACATACCCGCTTTAATTCACACTTCGGCTCTTATGATGAATTAATTACTTGTTTTATTGAGTTCCATCGGCACCTGCGTTATGGACGGAGGTTGTGGTTCCATACGAAAGCAGCCTGAATCCGTGTGATCACGGACCTATATAAATATATCTACTGACGTAGTTTTACCATGGCTTTACTATGAGTTCTACCGATACAATAAAAAAGTACTACTGGAAAATTCATTCTAATTTCTAATGATAGAAAATGGCGGCTACCTTAAATGGAGTGTTGGAAAACAATCTAGCCGAGAGTATAATAAAAAGCCGCTTGTTGATGGTGGGAGCCGGTGGTATTGGTTGTGAATTATTGAAAAATTTAGTTCTTTCAGGTTTTAACAACATAGAAGTGGTATGACTCTTTAATGACATTCTTTTAATTAAATAATAAATAAATAAAATAATCATGTCATTCATGTATCATGTTAACTAAAGACAAGTTAACTTAAAAAGTACTAGATTCTAACTAAGTTATAACTAGTCTGTAACTGTAACTAGATCTATACTAAATCAGGGTCGTCGAACAACCTAAGGCAAGTCGCGACCATTTTCAACTTTGAATTGTTATAGCTTCGTAATGATCAGACCTATGAAAAAACTGACTGATAGTGTCAATGGATTCCTCGTGACACTCGTCCTTTTTTCAATAAAAATAGATACAACGTATTGTATCACTACGCCATGTTAAAATTAAAACTAAGGTCAAAGAGGTGTAGGGTCGGTATCGTCGCGCGTAAAGAAAACCGAACAATTTTCCTCCGTGTCAGGAAAACCGAAAACTGTGTAAGGGTCAACGGAAACCTCCACAAAATATCATTTTAAATATATTTTAATCTTTAATTTAAGATCTAATATATAAATCATTTACACCTGCAGTAAGAACACACGTCTTTTTCAGGTTTCCCACACTTGGTATCTCCATTTTAGGTTTGTAAGGGAGTCACACCAAGGCTTAGTGAAAATGGGGGGGGAGGGGGTTATATAGGTCAAGTGCCCTATCTAACAAGCATGCTCAGTGACTACAAACAGTACAAATGAGGTCACACATTGGCAACATCTGTAATATACTCCTCCCTCTCTCCCCCTCCCCAGTGTTCTGGTATGCTTAGTGGACAGGGGGAGGGGTTACATGGGTAAGTTGTCTTCATGTAACTGGCCTGACACCAGATACCAAGTCCACTCCTCCCTCCCCTCTCTTTTTTTTTTATAAAGCACCTTCATTCTTCTAGCATGCTCAGTAAACTTGAAGGGAAGGGGGTTGGGATGGGGTGTAGGATTTCAGATATCTCCATTCTTGGCTTGTAAATGATGTCACACCAAGGTCATTGGACACTAGTTTTACCTGTACCTTGTTAGGCTAAGTGAATTAAGATTTAATAAATGCCTCAGTTAATGTAATTGGCATCTAACAACTTTTATAACTAATCTAGATTACTTTAATCTAGTCTACATCCAGATTATCTTAAACTACAATACATTAGTTGCAATTTTATCACTAGAAAAGTTATGTTGTTCGGATAGCTTGCCAGACTAACATCCATCATGTACGACAGACACCCCCCTTTAAAAAAAATTTGGCTCAATTGATAACATATTTAATAAATCACAAGTGTTTCCTCATCTATTTAGAAGCCAAAAATATAAGTCTCGTTGAGATGATGCATCATCAGATTTAAAAATAGCCTTAATCCCATGACCCCTCCCTTGTTTACCAAGAGGGCAAAATTTTTTTTTTCGTATCTGTCTACTTTGACCTGAGGATGAACTTTGCCTCCTCAAGGAAAAGGAAGCACCACATGTCAAAAGTGGGATAAAATGGTGCCTGCGCAGTAGCAATATAGCTATTCCGGTATAAACATTAAAATAAAGGAGTTATTTTGATAATAAGTGGAGTGCACGGATAGCTTTACAAAACATCGTTGTTCGACGACCCTGTTTTACTCTAGATCTAGATCTAATTAAAGTTTAGTTTCACCGTCTTAGGCGTCTACTTTTAACTTTACTTTTAGTAGTTTACTTTAAAGGGAAACTCCGATGGTTTTGACAATTTTTGATATAATATATGTGTTTTGATTCACAGATAATGAATATATTATTCTTTTTTTTTTAAATTTGAAATAATAACTTAGTAATTGATGTTTTTCTGACGTTATTTTTCTGCGCATCCAAAACAGTCAGACTTTCACTGGGTTTCTATGTCACGTCACACTAACCTATTAATTTAAATCTATTGACTCATTTTACAGCGTGATACCATAGATACAAATTCTCATTAAAAAAATAAATGGCCGTCTATACGGTTAGATCTAGGATCTTGTAAGCAAAGAACAAAATGCGTATTAAAAGGAGATTTACATGCTTGACTAACCACAGCAGTGTATATTTTCTCGCCTGACCACTTAACACACAACAAACATTATCGCTTGGTTGTCTTGTCATGACCGACTACACGTAGTCTAGACTAGCCTTACACTGACCAGTTTGTTCGACTCAGTCAGACACACGATATATTTACTTCTTGGGATAGGGAGAGGTTTAGATGAAAATGTTATTTTTTTCTCGAGTTGGTTATCCTAATGCTTTTACATCTCTCTCTATATATATAAAACTATTGCATAGCTCTGGACTATACCGTCACTAAGCCTAAGAGCCTGACAGCTACTGTAAGAAAGAAGCGATACGATTGGTTAAATCTAGTTTCCCTTTCAATATTGTTGATGGAAGTGACGTATGTCTAAGATAAAAACAGAATCTCAAAGAACCCCGGTTTTTAGGAGGCGTGGCAAATATACTGTCCAATTTATTAAATATAAAATTTTCTAAGCATTTAAATAAAAAATGATATAATGTTTACTATTAAAACTTTTTACGCAGAATTTAAATATGTCAATAACTAAAATTTGAAAAACTATGAGAGTTTTCCCTTTAACTACTTTAAGTACTAGACTCTACTTAACTCATACCATACACTCACTGTACTAGTTAGATCTACTTACTAGAATAGATCTACTAGATCTAATCATCTATACCCTAGATTTTAGATTTAGATCTATGTTTTGTACACATGTTTTGGGTGTTCCTTCAGATTTGAAAATAATTACACTCTACTCAAGTGCCCAAATCAAATCTACTAGTACTAGATCTAGTACTACAGGACAACAGATGTTGGCACAGTTGAACCAGACTACACAAGTCAAATTAAACTTGGCACAGCCAAATTAACAAACATATATTTAAATTCCAATATGATTATTGATGTTGTCAAATTTGGAGTTATGTTAGCAGCAATACTTTTTGCTGAAGACATGTTAAGTTAAAAAAAATGTTTCCAACATTGTCATGTACATATCTTAAACTTTAAGGCATGAGTCTGATGAAAGTAAAATATTAGAATTAGGACTCCGAAGTGGGCTCCTACTTCTGACCACTTCTATTGATTACTCGACTTTCATTTAGGAAGTTGGATGGTCATTGTGCTAACACCATAACATCCTCATAAATTGCTTACAAAGAGAAAAAAAAGTAAAGTATAGTACCCTTCTGAGACAATGAGTCAATGAGATATTTAAGGTCATATGGCCAATGGTTATCAAGGGTGTCATTGACAGCACAATGATTAACTACCTAGACACTTTCTCTTAGAACTTATGTCGGCTATCACAAAAATCGTCACTAAGAATTGAACCTGATACCCTCAGTTTGGAAGCCATGCCCTTGCTTACAAAGATAAAGGGGTGATCTTAATAAAAGCAATTGCTATTTGTGTTTTTATGAATAGGTCTTGATAATGAATTAAAATTCCCCACTAATCTCTCTCCTCAGATTGATCTGGACACTATTGATGTTAGTAATCTCAATAGACAGTTTTTATTTCGTAAAGAACATGTTGGCAAATCAAAAGCACAGGTATATGTTTGAGGAAGTATGGTTTAAAAAGGCAAAAATCATAACTCATTTTATTATTATTATTTAATCTCAGTCTGATTATGGATTATAATTACTTAAAAGTCCATGTTTATGATAGTTGAAATAAGGTAAAAACTTTCATTCAACTATTTATATTGTTTTAATTTCTGTAGGTGGCCAAAGAGAGTGCTCTGAAATTCAAGGCTGATGCCAATATTGTTGCTCATCATGAAAGTATATTCAGGTTCTTTTTTTTTTTTTCTTTTTAAAATCAATATCGTTTCATTCTAATTTTATTGAAATATTTAGTTTTAATGTTGCATCTTTTAAAATATAATAATAGTAAAAAGGGCTTTTGGCGGAGTGCCATGTGTTGTTGTTTTTTTTTTTTTGCACACATAGTAAAGAAATACTGCCTTACTAAAAATGTAATATTTTTTTAAATGAGATTTTGCTTCTCACCCCCACCCCACCAAACAGTGTCAAATATTTAAAATGTACTTTTCTGATACATGTTTGAAGTAGTTATTCTTTGACTTTTTCAGTCCTGAGTTTGGATTAGATTTCTTCAAGCAGTTTACATTGGTATTAAATGCTCTTGATAACAGAGGTGAGTTATCTCTTCGTTCATTGGACAAGTTGTTTTTCTTTTTAAATGTTCAAGCTGCACAGTGTTCTGACTGATAGTAAATATTAACTATTTAACGCCCAATATTCAACATAGAAATGAGAAAATGGACTTCATTCACCAAATGTAAATAAACACATTTAGCCACGTCATAATATTGATAAAATAGTGAAAAATACAGATCACGTGACACCCTTACGTATTGCGTAATTTGTATAGAACATATAGAGAAAATGTTGTTTGTTTACGTTTGGTGAATGAGGCCCATTGTATAGGCACAAATGAAGTGAGATGTCCTTAGACAACAAAACTGCTCCACTCTAATTGTTAATAAGATAATTAGATGCACTCAACTGAAGACATTTTTTCTTTCTTTTTTTAATCTTTGTGTTTACTATGAGGGTTGTTTAATAAATAAACACTGAAAATAATTGCATGTATCATAACAGAAACAGAACTGAATATGTTGGTGCTTTGCTAACTAGCAGAAAAGAGTGGTCTAAAAAAAAAGGAAAAGAATATATTGGAACTCCACCGTGTATTAACAATAGGCTGTTTTTATAAACAAAATGAACAACATTCCAAATCATCACTAAATCATGACCTTAAGTTTTCCTTTACAAAATGTTAAATAGAATGTAAAATATTTTAAAACTAAATTATGTTACTTTTACACATATTTTTATAATCCCAAAGAAATACCTCCTAATAGACTTTGATATCTAACATATACAAATCTTGTATGTAGATGCTAAAATTTAATGACAATCAGTTTTTTTTTGTCCACAAACCAAAGCAAAGTGAAGGGGTAATGCTCTGTATTATCAGTGTACATATTTGTTTTAAATTTGAAGTCTTGAACATCTTATGATGTTGAATTTATTTTAATATTTTAGCTGCACGTAACCATGTCAACCGTATGTGTCTAGCTGCTGATATACCTTTAGTTGAAAGTGGAACTGCTGGATATCTGGGCCAAGTCACTGTCATCAAAAAGGTAATGCCTATTAAGTGTTGATCTAGGTCATTGATTCAAGGATTGCATTGTATTGATTAGGGTAAACAATGTTCTATCTGCCTGGTCCTGTGCTATATATCTGGACTCTTTGCCAACTCTGCTGTAGATTGTCCTGAGTTGAAATCTTTTCCACTGCAATCTTCTGTCATCCTAGGATGTATTTCTCTTCCATTCTGAAGGAACATGTAAAACAAGTAAAAGAAATCTGGTGTCAAAGAATATTCCATTATTTCTTCATTAAAAGTAATTTCACTGTTTTTGTGTATTTTTTTTTTAAGCAAGATAAATCATTTATATTTCTGTTGATATGGACAGGATTCTAATTATGTCCGACCTTGTTTCATGAGTTTTGAATTAATGAACATTCGTTTAGAAATGAAGATTAAGTCCTACAACAAACCTTTTGCAGAAATGCAGTTGATATAAACAGGCAAGGTTAAAACTTATTACTATTGTGATGACAATCTGAAACCCTTTTAGTTGCTAAAGATTTAAGAAAGATGGACCTTACATTTCAAAATATTTTCCATGAGAAATTGAAGGATAGGCTATTGAATGAACTCAAGTAACCCATTAGACTGTCACTCATTTTATAGTAAAAGAACTTTTACCAATTTATTTGTTGCCACAGAAATTAACTGAATGTTATGAGTGTCAACCAAAACCAACTCAGAAAACTTTTCCTGGATGCACCATTAGAAATACTCCATCTGAGCCGGTTCACTGCGTGGTATGGGCCAAACATTTGTTCAAGTAAGTATGTTTGCTAGATACTTAAGTTTAGTGTTTCCCAGACTGTGTTCGGCTGAACCCTAGTGTTCCATGAGACCTGATTAGATGCTCCATCTACTATTGAAATGCCATCAATGCCATTGAAAGAGGTTCTAAACTGGGCAAAGTATAGAGAGGAAAGCAGAAAGATGGTCGAAAAGTCTTGCTTGTTGGTCCAACAGACTAAGGGATAGGTGAAGGTGAGGCCACTAATGAATAAAAAAAAACAAAAACTGATCCGCTAAATACTTAGAATGTGCAAAGTGTTCAGTTAAGGCAAAAGTTTGGGAAACACAGCTTTAGTCTATTATACAAAAATCAATTATTTCACTGATTATTCTTACAGTCTGTAATTCAACAAAACTTTTTAATTTGAGTATTTCACTTCTATGTCCAGTCAGTTGTTTGGAGAAGATGATCCTGATCAAGATGTATCTCCTGATACAGAAGATCCTGAACTGGCAGGTAGAATCTTGCACATTCTTCCTATTCATAGTAGTCGCTGATTGATGTAAACATATAAAAATTGTCATTACCTGATGAAAATGTTTTCCAGCTGAAGCAGGGCAGGCTGCTTTATCTACTGAAGCCAAAAAAGACACCATAGGCGGCATTGAGCGCAAGTCCACTCGCTCCTGGGCCATGGAAACAGGCTATGATGCTGAGAAACTTTTTAACAAGGTTAGTTTATTGTTAAAATAGTTGTAAGATACAGCAATTGTTAAATTGTATTCTTAAAAGCAACTCTGAAATTTAACACTGATTAGTTTCAAAGGAGAGTAATCTATCTTTCTGAAATTCTCTTATCTAAGACTTACTTTTCTTCTTCAAACAGCTTTTTAGAGATGACATCAAGTATTTACTGTCTATGGAAAATCTGTGGAAGAAAAGAAGAGCTCCTGAACCTTTGGACTTTCATGAGCTACCTGGGAAAGGTAAGAACTGGGTAAATAATGTTAAGGTGTAGATGGTAAAGAATTATAGTTTGGGTTAATCAAATGTGTCCTTTGTTGAAATAATATTTCTTTTCTATGATTTTAATCAGTTGAAACAAACATTTATTAGAGAAATGTTCTTTGTGTGTTGTTTTGTAATTTGTGAATTAAAATTCATTCTTAAAAACCTGATCAATAGAATTTTATTGGCCTTTAGTCCAAATTTTAAAAACTAGTGTCAAAGTAAAAGTTCCCCTTTCAGACCTATTGGTCTATAGGGCAGATGATGTAAAGGTCATCTGATTCTGTGGCCCACGGTTAACGAGGGTGTCATGTGGCCAGCACAACGACCAACCGCCTTTACTTTTCGCCAACTAATGTCAGGTACCCATTGGAGCTGGGTGGACTCAAGGGCGCCCGAAAATCCCGAAATAAAAATCCCAGCCTTCACCAGGATTTGAACCCGGGACCTCCAGTACGGAAGCCAAGCGCTTTACCGCTCAGCCACCGCGCCCTCAATGTCAAAGTGGTTTAGACTATATACTAATATCAAATATGGACAATAGTGACAGTAGCAGTTGAGATGATAGTCTTAGGACTAAGTTTTTATCTCTAGATTAGTAGTGTCTTGCTTAAGCAAGTAAAAAGAGAGAAAACATTTTTTTTTATTATTTATCTTGGAGTTCTCTGACTGATAGAAATATTGTTGTTAATAAAGAGTGGGTAGAAAGTACTGTAGTTGAAGCAACAAACAATAACTTTCCCTTTTGCCTACTAATAAATATTTTTATCACTATCCTAATCAGTTTATTTTATTGATGAAGTTACAAGTATTCTATTTGACTATCAGCAATTATGTAGAGATGATCTAGGTCTAGATATGAAAACCAGTTTACATTTTTTTGGGAACCTTTTAAATTTTAATTTTATCATGCATTAAAAAAATGAAATATTTAGATTTTCATATTCTTCATTTAATTTTATTTAATCTGATAACAAACATGTTCAAGTAGCATCTTCATATTTATAGTAATATATTATTATATTATTTATTTCCAATGTTCAGTATACTTTGTTTTTCAAAGTAGCATTTAAAAACAACTTACGTCTCTAGAGAGGATAAGTTAAACATATACTATTATCTGACCTGAGCAATCAAAAAAATGCAAAAATAAAAAGTAATTCTTTGTTAACTGAAATGCATAAGAACTACTGCAATTGTTGTTAATAAGCACTACTATGCTATGCTAGTTCTAACATATATAGATTATAGAGATCAAATCACTAATTTTCAGCTCTTTAATATGTGGGAAGTGTGGTTGAGAGTATGCTTAAACTTGGCTTAGCATGGCTATCTATGAAAGGGGCTCAAGGTTCGACACCTGACTCGAGCAGGGAGTTGTGTTAACTGAATTAAATACTGAGCGCTTAAAGGCAGCACGGAAAAACCTCCCAGATACCCTCTACTCCCGCTGGTCCACAAATTAGATTGATATAAGCATGAAAGTAGCGCTATATAAAAGTTATAATTCATTTTTTATATTCTAGTTTTAATAGTATTATCTTTTAGTAACATATAAAATGCTTTTTAACAAATTAATGTTTGTAAAAGATTGCAATGCTATACAATTTCAAAATTTTCTATTGAAACACTGATTATATTAGCACTATCTACACTTTGTACAGAAAAAAGAAAAGCTGTATTACAATGTACATTTTTCTGTCCCCACCAGGTGAAGCTGTGTGTACTGGTGTGATGAGAGACCAACGTGTCTGGTCAGTCCAAGAATGTGCTGACATCTTTGCCCAAAGTTTGGCAGCTTTAAAACAAGATCTCTATAGCAAAGGGGATGGTGGAACTCTGGTTTGGGATAAGGTAATTGTAGTAGTGGTTTCTCTAAATGTCTTGGCACTTAGTAATTATGGCTTTGTTTTCAATGACAAATTTACTTCAACTATTGAAATGTCAGTTTTTCTCTTGAGTTTTGTTGATAACTCAAATGCATGATCTTATA
>JADKLZ010000167.1:30388791-30405385 GCA_021533235.1 Biomphalaria straminea
TTTATTTAAGGATGATCACAATGGCATGGACTTTGTTTGTAGTGTAGCCAACATAAGAGCCCATATATTTGGAATTACTTTAAAATCAAAATTTGATATCAAATGTAAGTTTTCTGACATTTAATTTGAAGTCTGTATTCCATGAAGTATGTATAGTTACAGTGCTGTATGTTTGTTTGGTTTTATAGTTTTTGAATGTTATTGTTTTAGTTAACTGTGCATCTTTTTTTTATAATTATAGCCATTGCTGGTAACATTATTCCTGCTATTGCTACAACCAATGCAATTATAGCTGGGCTTATTGTAATGGAAACTTTAAAGATTCTTTCTGGAAATATTTCCAAATGTAAACAAGTAAGTATATTTCTTAAGAATTCAGTTTGAATGAAACAGCCCAATGCTGCAATTTGAATTTTTTTGCGAGCTATTTTATATAAGTATTTCATTACTAGTCTAGAAATGGCACCACTCAGCGAGATTTCTTTGATAGCTTTGGAATTTCCTATGACTAATTTAGCGTAAGAATGACCATGTGGCGAGTAGAATAATGCATGGCGCCCTTGAAAACATTATACCTTCTGCAGCAACCTTTCGGAACCAGTTATTCTATAAGGAAAAACTTCAAGGCAGTCTGGTTAATCCTGTAAACTTTCAAAGGAGCATGTGGGCAACCACACCTCTTCACCAAACTCAGTTCTTAGCAGCTTTCTTCATCTGCTGCCTTGTTATTCCAGTATCCTCAACTTTACTGATGACTGACCTCTACCAGGTTTGCTTGGAAGCCTACTGCCTCTTTCCAAGTCCAATCAAGTGCTTGCCTTGCGACATTGTTAGCTGGTTTTCACAGGTTTCACAGGTTTTCCCTGTCCAGCTCCACTTTCGATTTTTGATGTCTTAGACTATGGGTTTTTCCTGGTTCTTTCCCGCAATTGACGTAGTTATATTTTCTGGCCACTTAATTCTCAATATCTGGCTTAGGCATCTATATTATTAATTTGGTTCTAGTAAAAAAAGAAAAAACTGATTTTATTTCAATAAATTAAATTAATTAATTCTAAACCTGGGTCAAATGCAAATAGAATTGGTAAGTCACACATGTCATGAAAAATTCCATTAAATTGAAACCTACATATTCATGTTTTTTTTCTTTAGGTTTATTTAAACCGTATTCCCAATGACAGAAAAAGGTTATTGTTGCCTTGTGCCCTTGACCCCCCCAATCCCAAGTGCTATGTTTGCTCAGAGAAACATGAATGCACTGTTATGTTGAATACACAGAAAGTGACGGTCAGAGTTTTACAAGACAAAGTAAGTACACTCATTTTAGACTGTTTCTAGTAGCTAGTCTAATGAAAAGCTACATTTATCTATTAGCTAGTCAAATAGTGTATACAATATTTTTGCATCTCAACTCATTTCTTAGAGCCAATTATTTGTATATTTATCCCACATAAAAATTTTAATGAATGAGAATGTGAAGTATCCAAACATATTGATTCATAGGTTTCTTTTAAACACTGAACATTTGTTTCCTCTTAAAACTGTTGGCTTGAGCTAAATAAAATTTAATTTATTTTGAATGTATTTTGTTCTATTGTGTGCACATTAGTAAGCCTATTGATGAAACTAAAAGTTTTTCTTTAATGACTAATGTTATCTTATGAAAAAGATTATGTCCTAACCTTATTCCTGGGTCAATCTAGTCATGCATGTTTATTAATCAATGACTTAATTCTGCCAAATCATTGGTTTTCCAAGCTGACTTAGGCAACCCATTCCATGCTGTAATAGCACTAGGAATGGAGTACAAAATTTTCCTTGCGTATGGAACGAAGAATATGCCTTTATCTTTGTGTCTTTCTAATTGTATGTATTATTGCTACTTTACTTTTAGCTCTTCTATCCTGGAGGCTTTCTAAATTTTGTGATTTTACTAAAGGTGTTACTTTAATAAAATGTGAATATTCATTTGTTATGAACCTCACTCTCTCTTTTTTGTGTCTAGTTTCTTGATATTTGAGTTGAGAGATCCCAAACAAGAGGATGCATATTCTAATATTGGCTTAGTTATAACATGGAAACAAGAAATGAGTGTAATCAGATGAATTCTTTCCCGCCTCACAGTAGACTTATACTATCATAGAGACTTTTTTTTTTCTTTGTGCAGATATTAAAAGGTCACCTCAATATGATTGCTCCTGATGTTGAGATTGATGATGGCAAAGGTAATTAGTCCTACTTGACATTGACCTCACACAAACTGAATTCCACTGGACATTGTTTAGCCTTGCACATTTTAATGAGGTGGTTCCACTGGACATAGTTTTACCAGTGTAATCTTAACAACTTGATAAATTAGTTTCACTTCTTTAGTCCCACTTCACTTACAGAATGAATAATAATCTAAATGCTATAATGTTTTATTTTTGTGTTTTTTTTAAACTATAGAACTACTTAAGAATAAAATGACAAATAATCTAACTATACAATGGAATCTCAAGAAGAAGTAAGGGCATTAAAAAAAAATGTTATAATGTCCATCTTGTGTTATCTTGATTAGTGATTTTTATTATTTAGATACTTAATACTAAAACCAATGTTGACAATCTACAGGAACTATTATTTTATCTAGTGAGGAAGGAGAGACAGAAGGTAAGCATTCAACATTTATACCATGCAGTAATAGTACTTGACTAATAATACACACTTTATAGACTATATAGTCAACTGTTAAGATTCATGTATGAAATGAGCAGTGATAGAAATCTTTGCAATGTTTGTATATTTGAAATTAGTTTGCTCTCCTCACTCTGCTGCTAAGATATACTTTAATACTTTCCCTTTTTTTTAATCTTCTAGAAAATTATGACAAGGTGCTGAGTGTGTTTGATGTGGGTCAAAGTTCAAGGTTAAAGTGTGATGACTTTCTGCAGAACTATTCTTTGACCATCAATATAGTACATGTGTAAGTCAAGCCAAGAATGCTACTAGACATATTTAGTAGATAAATCTTTTGCATTTGTCTATTACATAGGTGTGTGGTGTTATTTCTTATCTACTTATCTTATCTTATATAATACAGACGTTACTTCAAAAAAGAAGATGATTATGTCCTACACGTCATGCATTCAGTCATGCATATTTACCAGTGACTTAAATTCTGCCAAGTCACTGGTTTTCCTGGCTAGCTCAGGCAAACCATTCCATGCTCTAATGGCACTAGGGAAGAAAGAGCATTTGTACAGATTAGTCCTAGCATATGGACGAGGAATGTGCCTTTATCTTTGTGTCTTTCTGAGTATTTTATTAAGTTTTGTATTTGGAGATTATGGTTCAGTGTTTTGTGTATAATTGCTACTTTACTCTTAAGTCTTCTATCCTGAAGGCTTTCTAAATTTAGTGATTTTACTAAAGGTGTTACTCTAGTGAAATGTGAATATTCGTTTGTTATGAATCTCGCTGCTCTATTTTGTGTCTGTTCCAGTTTCTTAATGTTTTCCTGGGATGAGGGTTCCTAAACAGAGGATGCATATTCTATTATTGGCCTAACCAAGGTTGAATAGCATTTTAGTTTTATGTTCTTATTTGATTTATAGAAATTTCTTTTAATAAACCCTAATGCTTTGTTTGATTTTTTTAATAGTTTCATCAATATGGTGATTCCATGACAGTTTTTCATTTATTATAACACCTAGGTATTTTGCGTTTTTAGTGATTTACCATGAATAAGATAAGTGGAATTAATTTGTATTACTTTTTTTGTTACTCTTAATAACTGACATTTTTCTGGGTGGAAAGACATGCTCCAATTTGATTCCCATTTCTGTAATTCATCTAATTCTCTTTGTAAAATTTCTGTATCTTGTGTTGTTTTTATTGTCCTATATATTATGCAATCATCTGCAAACAATCTAACTTTTGTTCCTGAACTAATGCAATTTGGTAAATCATTTATGTAAATTAGAAATAGTAGTGGACCTAAGACTGTTCCTTGGCGTACACCTGAGTTTACTGTTATTGGTGTTGATTTAGAACCATCTATTATTACAGTTTGTTCTCTTCCTATCAGAAAATCTTTAATCCACTGTTGCAATGGACCATCAATACCAAAATATTTTAATTTTTTAAGCAAACTATGGTGGTGAACTTTGTCAAAGCTTTGGAAAAATCTAGTAAGATAGCATCTATTTGTTCACTATTATTTAAACCTTTTGAAAAGTCATCAATTAGTCCTATTAGTTGTGTTTCACATGATCTATGTTTCCTAAAGCCATGTTGGTATGGAATAAGGACATTATGTTTATCAAAGTGGTTTATGATGTTGCTACATATTATGTGTTCTAGGATTTTACATGTGATGCTGGTAAGTGATACTGGTCTGTAGTTTCCTGGGTCAGATTTTTCTCCTTTTTTGAATAGAGGTGTGACATTAGCTTCTTTCCAGTCCCTTGGTACTCTGCCCTGGTTAAGAGATGCTTGAAAAAGTATTTTGAACACAGTTGCTAGTTCTTTGCTTAGTTCTTTGAGTAATCTAGCTGGAATACCATCAGGTCCCGACGCTTTATTTGGCTTGATGCTGGCTAATAGTTTTTGGACTCCATTTTCCTGTACTTCTATCTCTCCTATATTGTCTACTTGGTTTAAATTAATTGATATATCTTTGTCTCCTGGGGCTGAGAATGCTGATGCAAAGTATTTGTTTAGGATGTTAGCTTTAGTTTCATTATCGTTATGCGTTAAGTTGTCTTCTCCTTTTAATGGTGCTATGCCGGTTGTTTCCATTTTCTTAGACTTAATGTATGACCATAGGTTTTGTTGTTATCTTTAGATATTATATTGTTTATGTACTCATTCTGCAGCTGTCTGCTTAATTTTTATGTACTTTTTATAAACTCATTCTGCCTTAGTTTCTTTAAATTTTCTATATAGGTTAATCTTAATCTTGGATACACAGACAGGGAGAAGTACTAAATATAAATTAGGAGGAACATTTTTTTTTGGCTCATATCATTAAAAGTAAGAGTACTTAGTAATAATAAGGGTATTTCTGATATCAAATTTTCCCTTCATGCCAAAGTTTCTGGATTCCATTGTGTTAGTGCAAATTCTTTTTTATCTAGAACGGTACTGTCTCTGGGAAGAATTTCAATCTGCAAACAGGAAGTACCATTACACATAGATAGCAATGGTCAGGGTACTAATTGACCTTCTTCACATAGACCACATATTAATTCTTTCCGTGCTGTACTTGTCCACAGGGAGAGCAACTCGATGGTTGAGAATAAGCTCAAGATAAATAAAGATAAAAAAGAAATAATTAACATTGACACTGGAAACAACTTGATAAAAATAGAGATTAAAGATTGTCTATTTATCACTCTTAGAAGAGAAGCATTAATTAATTAATTATCAAGCTCACTATCTAAGCTGTCAAAATCTGATGCATACTTTTTTTAGTTTATTTAGTTAATAAGTCCAATTTAGAAAGTCTGGGTACTGTTCGCATCTTATATTTAGTATGGATAGTTTAGATGTCAAGATATAATAAGGTAAAAAAAAATTAACATTCTGAATAAAAATATTTTCCCTCATTTTCTAGTGAGAAACTTGAAGAAGAAAAAGAGTTTGAAGTCGTTGGAGATATTTCCCAATTCCATCCAACAGAGACACCTAGTCAAAGTCCAGTGGAGGGACACACCAATGGTGCATCCAAGTCTAAAGGTCTGTATCTTTTATTATAATATTTTTCAAATTGTAATATTGACCAAAATATTCCCTTACTATTTCCCTGCATAATCTTGACATCCTAAAGATGGAACCTAGGATTATTACAATGTATTCTTTACAAACAAAAGCCAAAGATTTGGTCTTCAACTTTTTAATGAAATTGTAGATTGAAAAATAAGTACCCCCAGTATGACTGAACATTTATAGTTCTGGCTGTCATTATGTTATGCCTCAATGCTATTGCTATTTGAAATTAATTTTACAAACTTATTTGGTGTCAAAATATCAAATTGAAGGTAATTTAAAAACATCTGTAAAATTTAAAAAAAATATAAAAGTCATGTCTTGCTTTTATTGCATGATAAATAGTAAAATAAATTGACTTTAACATAAAAAATTTGTTGCAATTTACATTCAGTAAAATCAAAACATATTTTTGATTAAAGTCTAAAATGCAAAGACCATTTCAATACCTTTGATCACACATACAGTTCATTCCTATATAACCAATATAATGGGTTTTAAAAAGGCTTTCAAAGTTTCTTGGTGCATCTTGCATCTGTTGTAACTGTGCTATTGCACAAATATTGAATTGAAATGCTTTTTGTACTGGAGATTCTCATACATGATGGAGAAACTATAAATAGATTTTTGGTGTATTTGGTGTACAAATTAAAGGACATGTTGATAAACTATGTTATTTTTAAAAAGTACCTGATAGTTTTTGTGCAAACTAATTTTTACTAGCTCTTCCAAGCTTAGCACAATATCATTTCTTTATGGAGGAGTGTAATGGTGCTGTATGGTTGGATCAGTTGTAGCTGAAGTATTTCTAAAAGTAAAAGAAGTTCCCCTTTCAGACCTAGTGGTCTATAGGGCAGATGATGTAAAGCTCATCTGATTCTGTTGCCTACGGTTAATGAGGGTGTCATGTGGCCAGCACAACGACCAACCGCCTTTACTTTCCCCAACTAAAGTCAGGTACCCATTAGAGCTGGGTGGACTCAAGGGCGCCCGAAAATCCTGAAATAAAAATCCCAGTCTTCACCAGGATTTGAACCCGGGACCTCCAGTACGGAAGCCAAGCGCTTTACCGCTCAGCCACCGCGCCCCGAAGTATTTCTAACGATGATTAATTATACTAGATGCGTGTGTACCTTGTATGATGTATTCTGAATGCGAGCTCAACAGCCACCATCACAAGAGCAGATACTAGCAGGAACGAATACTTAATCACATTCACTGCGAGATGAACTTTAAATAATAACTTTATTTACAGAATGGACCACATAATGATCTATTCCCCTCGAGAGTCTAGCAGTAACTGATTTCCTATTTGTCAAGCTTAACTTTTAACCCTACAGTCTGTGTCATCATAAAATGTGCGTTCACTGTCAGTACCTAAAAGTGCGCAATGCCCAAAAAGACTAAACTAGCTATCTAACAGGAGGCATTAGACTGTCACTCTATAGGACTTCAGACTTTATTTCAAAACAAATGGGCAACTAACTCACATAATAAAGTTAAATTATAGCTCTTTTTTTTTTTCTTTGAATTAAGTTGGCAACAGTATCAGTCAATTTAGGGTCTTTGACATATTTTTTGTTATTATGAAAATTTCCAATAGTTACTGGGGTATTTGGTATTTTGAATATTTACTATAGCAGTGTGGCTTCAAGTATTGTTTCTGTTTACTAATTGTTATATCATTCAATTAATTTAATCAAACTATCTTCATCCAGCACCAAAAGGGGGCCACATGATCTTCAGCATATCATCCAGTGTACAGTCCAACCATTCCTGACAATTTCTTGTATTTCTTGTTTTCTGTCAGAAAAGTTTTTGCAAGCCTAGATCTTGTGACAAGGTCACACTAATTATGTTGGTGTTTTTTCAAAAATGGTTACAACTTTCTGTCACAAGCTTGCCCAATTTAAATGCAGTATCTTTTAAAGATTCCTAATTTCCGTTTGTGAAGTTGTCACAGCTTTGAGTTGACTTGTTTGGCCATGAAATATTATTTTGTTCTGTGAATACCTAAATGAATATCATTAAGAGCTGTCATTGCTACTGTGACCCTCTCATTTAGAACATGAAATGGCTGCCTGGTATGGACAGGTGTTGGGTCATTTTGATGGTCCTGGGTTCATACCCTGCCCGCTGCCATCCCAGGTCAACCTTAGGTGTTTTGGACTAGGAACTAGATTCTCTTCAGAAGGAACATCCAAAACATGTAAAATATTGAACTAATATTTTTTTAAAACATTCAACAAACATTCTTAAAAAACATGAATCAGTAACTATCTAACAGTATCTTACAGTAGAGTTTTGTTAACTTGATCATATCTTATCTCAAACTTATAAGAATCCTTTGAAAAAAACTTGTATGAAAAGTAAAATCTGTTTTAATATTTAAAATGTTGCATGCCTTGGCATGTGCATGTCTCTTAAAAACACACATTGTTAAGTGTTTGGCTAAACTGCACATTTTGTTCCTGTCAAGTAGGTGTCCAAACCTAACATTGAAACCTCAGTTGAATTTTATTTTATTATCCATTCAGCAACAGAAGAGGAAGATGACTTGCTGATTGTGGAGGACCAAGTGATTCCAGATCTGGTTTCTACCGGCAGAAAGCGCCCTGCTGAGGACCAGCAAGATGCATTGCTGATTAAACGAAAGAAACAAGAGTCTAATACAGGAGACAATGAAGATGTTATTGAAATTTCCTGAATTTGTTGTTTTTTTTTACTTTCCTTCCATATCACTTTGTGTTGTTTTGTACCTCCATTGACTAATTAACCATGTTGTTAAGTAGCACATTTTTTTCGATGTACTATATATTTGTATGGAACTCTAAGGGTCTAGTTTTGTTTTCATTTCAACAATTTGTTTAAAATTCCAACCAGCTTTTTATAAATTTATTTCACTTTATTATGCTCATGTGTCATCTTGATGTTGAGAACCATTACATTGTGTAAATTGTTCTTGTAAAGAATAAAGTAAACATGTTCTTCTATACAAATCAAGTTTCAATAAAACACAGTTTTGTTATTTCATGTTTTTATTTTAATTCTTTGAAGTCACAGTTGTTCAAATACACATTTACAAAAAAGAAAACACCCAATTATTGTACATATAAAAAAATAATTATAATTGTAAGAGGTTTATCCTAAATAAAAAATGTTTTAAAAAAATACCTGTAATAAATTCCAAAGATTATGTACCAGTTACCCAAAGCCTATGACCTTCTATGTAGAGATGGAATATGTTAACAGCTACTTTTGATCTACATTAGCATTTGCAAATGTACAGATATTCTTGTCTTCAGTAAAGCTGCATGTGTTAACACAGTTGGACATTCATGAGACATTTATCACTCAATCAAATTAGTCATCAAAGTTTATCATTGTGGACCTTTCTTATGAAAAAATTTTGAGACTGCTTTAGCTAATGAATATCTTCTATTTAGGGTTAGGGTCAAAGCCATCCCACCTTCAGGTCTGACAAGTGACTTTGCAGCTGCATCACAAAAACACATTTTCTATTGGATAGATATACAATAACTATTGTAAGGTCAAGGTTATCTAAAATCACAGACAAAGAACACTTAAGTAGTGTATTGAATTATATTTCAAGTATGTTGTAAAAAAAAAAAAAAGAGCCAGGACATTATTAATGCATGGCCCTTGATGTAAAAACATCAATCAGTAAAGTTTGTAACAAACAAAAATACTGCAGAGAATAATTGTAATGTCCATAAAAAAATTTAAAGGGAATAGAATTCTAATGGTGAACAATAAAGATAAAACAATCAACTCCCTTTACAAGTCAAACATGAGCATAAATCAGTTGAACAATGATGAAATTACAGTAACTTGAGCATTCCAACAATCATACAAATAAGTCTACAAAAGAAAATTCATTTCAATGTATACAAAAAAGAAGTGGCACCATAAAAGTTGAAGATTTCAATAAGTAAAGCATAGGAAAGAATAAATCATTTAGAAATCACAGACTTGGCAAAAGAGCCTAAAGTATGTTATATCAAATTTCAGGACCACATCTTTATGCCAGTTAAACAATTCTAATAAGAAATTAATGACCTAAGGCTTATTTATATTACAGATGTATACAAGGTAGGATGTGGTATATAAAAGCACTGTATGGAATACACAGTGTGTTGGTCACTAATAATTATTTTGCTTTAATCATTATCAAATAGAATTCATTAGAGTTTTTATTTAATTTGTACAAAAGCTAGCCTAATGTATATATTCTCTGGCAGCTAATGTTGAAGCTGTGTCCAAATGCTGATTATGAATCTATGCGTTCTCCAGCAGCTAAAGATGACGCCAAACATTGTCTACAGCTACAATGTCAATCACAATACTTCTGGTTTACAAAACATTCACTTTATGCTGTACTGTTGGTGTGAAGGGGCAGAGAATGGACAACATAGTAGTCATGGAAATAGGCCAAGATGGCCACTGGCTGGCCCAGAATCAAAGACAACCACATGGTTATGTTTCCCCATTTACCACGCACAAACTTGGAAGTGATGTAAGCAATGGGAACCTGCAAGAATAGAACAGCATTCCATTAAAATTGCACTACAACTGTCTAATACCCTTAAAAATACATTTAAAATCAAAAAGACAATTTGTACATAGATAAAATCAATTAGAAAATATCTACATAGTCAACTTCTTTTTTTAAATTTTGCTTTTAAAAGTCCTATATAGCCTAAAAATTACTGCTGCAGGGGTTTAGGACTGTAAAGAAAAGATAACAAACATGCATATATGGAACCCTATTGGACATGGTAAAAACAAAGGACATTTGCACCATAAGGCTAAAAAGAAAAAAAAAGGCTTACATTAGCTTATCTGTCCACTCTTGATTGTATTTTCTATCCTAGCAGCTAAAATAATCTTTCTTTCCCAACAGTAAATGGTTTGTTTAGTTAGAACAGAGCTAAACTACACTAATCATAGTTATTAGTTTCTCTTGTAGCTGCACCTAGCTCTACATGAAATCAAACAGAAATCATATTCAGAACTATGAAATCAAACAGACAGCAAGTAGTAAGTACATACCTGCATAGCCATGCCCATGAAAGCCCAGATTTTAAACATTCGTAGAGGGATACTCACTAAATACTGTGAACACAAAGACACAAATTATTGTTACTGACTGATATAACGACTCATAGATACCAGTTTAGTGCTGAAGTAAGCTTAGGAACTTAAATCACTTTCTTTTTTAAAAAACCTCCTTAAAATTTAACTAAAAATTTTCAAATCATCATAAGACATCTAGCTACTCAATGAGCCTGTTATTTCCCTCAACTATTATAATTATAACTGTATGATTTAAATGTAATATTATTTTTGTATATTTTATTCTGAAAAGAGCAAGTTAAACATTGATATTATGGGCCTAAAATGTATACAAAGTAAGGCAATGCAGGCAAATCCTTTAACATTTTTGCTGAAATAAAGTTGAATTGATTGGATAAAAGGACCCCATAGGCATTTATAATGCAATAAGTTTGTTTTTTTAACACATACTTACTTCATGGAAGAAAGCTGAGAGGAGAAAGACAATGGTGGAGGCCATTAACCGAGAGAATCCTTTGTTCAATAATGGTTTATAAATATGCCTGAAAAAAAACAAGGAAAAAGTGACTCAAAACAAACATCCTATCAATTGAAATTAATTGTAAAGACACTTTGACAGTTTGTAAAGACACTGTCACACAGTTTGTAAAGACACTTTCACACAGTTTGTAAAGACACTTTCATACAGTTTGTTACCTGGCTGCAAATCGATGGACAGGAATGTTCCAATGTTGCCAAAATTCAGAAACTGTTTCTGCATTCCTGAAAGACAGATTTGTAAAATTATAATGAATCTTTTTTTTTTGTTCTAGAACTGAAGTATTACAAAAGACTTTCCCATGTTTGGGTATAGCAGTAAGGTAGAGGTTTGAATTCAGAGTTTTTCACATCCTAGACCTAAAAGCGTAGCCTTCCAAGAGTAATGACAAAGCCTGATGTTTACTGGTTTAGGTGATAGTTTCTTCCCTTTGCCCCTTCTCCTATTAGTGATAACAGTTCCGTTGGACCAACATCTCAGCCATTAAAAGTATTTCATAGGTAATGAAGTGTTTATATCCATAACTTCTTCCAGTAATAGCACCTCACTATTCATACAATTTGGCAAGTAGAAAATAATAATTCATAGACAAGGAAAGGAGGCCAAATAGGGAACCAAGACACTTATTTTTTTTAAGTTTTTTGAGGTTTAATTTCTAGTACGTTTGAGCTTGTGAACATTTTATTTTTATGAACTTTTTATTATTGGGAAAACAAATTTGATGAACATTTTATGAAGTCTGTAGCTATCTATTTTTATTACTTAAAGCATATCCTTTGACATGTAATGACAGATGGACTAAATACAATTTACAGCTGAATTATGAATTTACCATGAACATGTAATTAAAAGTAAAAAAAAAGGTGCCAATGAAAACAACTTACCACCAGTCCTTATAAAAAACTCTGTCTCCGAATCTCAACAGTTCTGCCACAACATTTAGTGTTGAATGAAAGAAACAGTAAAACCAAATCAGCCAGATCAAGTGATTGGGGATCTGAACAAAAAAAGAGAAATGTTTGAAATTAATACTAGTCTTTACATTGTTGATCTAATTCAAGACATGTATTTCATATGACATTTAACATTTCAGTAAAGAAAAAAAAAAAAGGCATTCTTTAGAAACTGTGTATATTTACAGGCACAGTCGAGTCTAGTTTTCATAGGCATAAAAGAAAAAAAAAGCCTTTAATTAAGGTAGACCTTTAAAATTCTTAACATAAAAAAAGTGTGTATGTTTTCAAATTCTATTTTTTCAAACTTTTTTTTTTGTTCGAGGGCAAGTAAAATTACAGAACTAGAAAAAAGTTGAAACTAACAGAAATTAACACCAAAGTTTATGTTGCACTTCCAACTTACTGCAAGTTTTAACAACCTTTCTAGCATTTTGAAGATTTCCATCTCTTCCAATGGCTGTCTGGCATTGTTTACTGCAGGGACAATCCACTAGAGTAAGGAAAAAAAATAACATACAAATCACTAGTACTATACAATCAAAACTACTTATAAATAAGAGGGAGGAGGGGTCCAAACATTATTTATAAAAATCTTTTATTCAGACAACACAAAACAAACAAATTGAAGCAGTGTTATAGTAACAAGGAGATACAAATACATGTAAGGAGATGCAATAAATGTATCAAGCTACTACTAAGAAGATACAAGAGAGTTATATCTGTGTCAGGTGAACACTAAGAAGATACAAGAGAGTTATGTCTGTGTCAGGTGAACACTAAGAAGATATAACAGAGATACATGTGTATCAAGAGATAACCAACTGCTTCAATAGGTTGAAACCTGAGTTGAGCTGAGTTGCATTTGCTACATAAAGGCAGGACAAAAACTTTACTCTCCCCCAACCAACAAAAGAGATTGGACCAGAGTGCACTGAACATGAAAGATAAGCTTTACAATTTTTTAAAAAGTTTATGAATTACACAATTAACATGTAAATATGATTGGTAAAATTAACAATTGTGTATGAGTTGTTCAACTAAATGTAACTATGCCCCTTTAAAATAGTCTCCCCTGCCAATAAGTTAGCAGACAAATCTGTACATTAGTTCAGTGGGACACTACAAGTCTTGTCAAACAGCAAGACAGCACAAAACAACAAATATACCTAAAATAACAATAACAAAGAGTTAGCAGGACACCACACTACTAGAGCTTGATTTTATAAATTAAGATTTGTCCAAGATACTTGTTAATTTAATGTCAGATTTCAATAAATAAGCTTAAATATTTTAGAAAAGTACAGATACCTGTTGCATGAGGGCCACCATCAACCAAGTCAAAAACACCTGGAAATAAAAAAACAACTTAGAACTGAATCATTTATTTACCAAGTTTACAAGAATTCTATGAGTTACCCACTAAGGAAACTTCTATGTTTGTTATTTTTTAACTCCCAAAATTATTCAATCATTGACTGGTCCCTTGACTTTTTTCTTGTCAGTAATCCACCCAGAAATGCTACTAATTGTTAAAGCAGTTTTGGTTCTTGTATTTCTGGCCTTTCTTAAAAGGAAACATGAATCACATAAGCTTCAAACTGTCCCAGTTGACATCTTTTCATGGCAATGAAAAATGCTTACAATGTGCCAGAAAAACTAGTGACCTTGTCGGGTTGTTTAGTTGCTTTTAATATAAAGCTTTTTCTACACAATATTACTAGCAATGATATGAAGTCAGAATTAAAACATTCATCCCTAACCCTAAATGTTGTAGGTCTATTTTTCAAAACTGAGACAAAATGTCATGCACTTACCATCTCTATCACTCTTTTAGCCAAAAACCTTTTCCTGATTCTGGCTGATCGTGGGAAATTAAGTTCATAACACAAAGTTGGCGCAAACATGAAATAGGCCAAATCTGAAAACATTAAAAATGTGGAAATAATGAACAAAATATCATTTGTTTAATTTGTTACATAACCTTACACAATATCTTAAGCTATTAGACACAAAATTTAAGAGTTATCCAACACTACACATTATTTTTTAGATACACTTTAATGCAAATTGATTTAAAGTACATTGTGTAGACCACACAGAATACTAATGTATCTACAATCCTAATGTGACTAGATAAATGAGAAAATTTACCTCTGACATTAAGATTGTCTGGATAACTTTGAAGTGTTTTACTAGCAGCATTGTTAGCTGACTGGTCATCTGTAATCACAGAGAAAGAATTGACATAGTGAATTTAGCCAAAGATGAAATGTTCACATTTATAGTGAAAATGGTAAGCAAGGCCTTCTTATCTTATAAAATACAATGTTACTTCAAAGAAGAAGATGTTGCCACTAGGTCAATCTAGTCAAGCATGTTAATCAATGACTAAAATTCTGGTTGATTCAGGCATCCCATTCCATGCTCTTATAGCACTAGGGAAGATGAAGCATTTGTACAAATTTGTCCTAGCATATGGAATGAGGAATGTGCCTTTATCTTTGTGTCTTTCTTAGTATTTTATTAGGTTTTGTTTTTGTATTTGAAGATTATGGTTTAGTGTTTTATGTATAATTGATACTTAACTTTTCAGTCTTCTATCCTTTCTAAATTTAGTGTATTTACTATACTCCATTCAAATGTGAATATTTCTTTGTTATGAATCTCACTGCTCTAATTGTGTCTGTTCCAGTATCTTAATGTTTTCTTGAGTTAAGGGGTCCCTAACAGAGAATGCTTATTCTATTATTGGCCTAACCAATAGTGTTATACATGTAAACATCATAAGTGAAATAAATTGCCTAATTAATAGAATGTGCGTCAATGTGTTATCAGTAATGACAAGTAGGGAAGCGTGGTTGAGAGTACGCTTGAACTTGACTTCACTTTGCTACCAATGAAGGAGGCCTGAGGTTGACACCTGACTCAAGCAGAGTTGTGTTTACTGAGCACCTAAAGGCAGCATGGAAAAACCTTTTCCCAGATACCCCCCCCCTAAAAAAAAAGTAAATAAGTCTTACCTACAATGTTACCCGAGGAGGATCTTCTCTTGAACTTTTTGTTTGCGTAGTTTTCTCTGCACCAGTAATTAACATGAGCATAAGAGATAAGCTTCAAAAAACAGATGGTCACATTACCCAATGTGAAGATAGAAAATACTGGAGAAAAAAGTTGTCAACACACAGTAAGGAAATTAATGTCTGGTATAAAGCATCAAACACAAAACACTTAAAGCAATGGTTATTAAAGTATTAAGAGTTATTGACCAAGTTTAATCTTATATATAATCTCTACATTATACAAATCCCTTGTTCATACTAGTTTAGACAAGTAACAGAAAATTGTTATAAAAGATTTTTTTTAAATGACATATTCTATAGAGGTTCAAGAAAGCTATGACTAATTGAATTTAAGAAAAGAAGAGATGCCCAGCTTGGTGTTTTGAAAGGAGATGTCCAACTGAATATAAGAAAGAGATGAATAGTCAAAGAAAAGAAATGAGCACATGAGATTCCAGAATGAGATTATGATTATTATTAGATTATTATTTTTTTAAAATACCTATTAACGGATGTTGTGAGATTATGTAATCTAGGATTTACCTATGACATGATGTTGAGAGATTATGTAATCTATGACTTACCTATGACAGGATGAAGGTAATAGATGACAGCAGCAGGGAACAACAACAACACTGTCAAATTAATAATATAAATAACAACACCAACTGAGTTGCTGATCTTTCCCTGTGAACCAAACCAAAAGACAGCCTCATGGTGACATACAACTCATTAAATAGTTAGTCAAATGATTATTGTTAACACAACTCTAGAGAGGAGGCACTGTGGCTGAGTGGTAAAGCGCTTGGCTTCCAAACCGGGGTCCTGAGTTCAAATCCTGGTAAAGACTGTGACAGACTGATAAAATATGTAGGTCATGGCTGGGACTGCGTAGCCACATGAAATACTGCATTCCTCCTTAATCTTGGGTCTCGAACACAATCTTTATTATTAGTGACAGTCTGTGTGATTCTAATCTTATAGTACATTGTAATATTTAGAACTACAGTCAGATAATAAATGAATATAGAGGTCTCTTTGATTTTGATATACAGATCAAGATTTATAGGTCCATAAATTCAAAACATTTAGGTTTCTTTAATTATAATTCTTATTACAGCAGTGAGTGGTCTAAAATAGTCTAAATCTATTCTATGTGCTTGGGTTTTGTTTTAACTATCTTAAAAAAAAAA
>JADKLZ010000167.1:30422231-30439748 GCA_021533235.1 Biomphalaria straminea
CCAAAGGAAAATAGATAGTCCACACATAGACCAAAGGAAAATAGATAGTCCACACATGGACCAAAGGAAAATAGATATTCCACACATAGACCAAAGGAAAATAGAGTCCAAAGGAAGAAAGCTGGATGCTGTACTTAACTATTTTTGTTTGAAGAGATGATGATCCAGATGATGCAGAATTAGATTGTATGTTTAAACAAAAAAAATGAGAATACAATTTGATCCTGTGATTGACCTCACAGCTCTATCCACACATTATTTTGATATCTATGACCAGGTCTAAGTGTTTATGCAAACATAACATAAAAGACGGAGTTAATAAAACAAATAAATGAAGAAGAATTAAAAGTAGCAAAGAAGGACATGTTGAAGCAGAAAGATATATTTTTAAACTTTTGAACTGAAGGTTTAATCAAACTTCTTACCTTTGCCAGTAATTTCTCTGTTAATAAAGCAATGGATGGAAAAATAACAATAGCTGAAAAAAAAAAAGCAACGAAATTCTTTTCAGCCAGATATATTAGGAAATAGGATATACTACAATATCAACATTAAGCTACAGTATAATAATTTACACTAAATAAATGCATTACATCACAGAAAAAAAAAACAAATATATTTTACTCACTAGCTAATTATCTTTCAAAACAGCTCCACACAAAGTATTTCCAATACCCCCCAGCTGCCCTAATAAATAATTCCCATGAAAGCTCTCTATCATTTATTAAATACACATTTTAGTTATGTTAACTCTTTCTCTCCATAATTATTTTTCCACGTTCCGACAGAATAGTTCATTTTTCACATCTGTACATTCTACTCTATTATTATTTAACTTCAATAGCATTTTTGTTTGTAATCTGAAAAGTTACTTTTGGTACAGAATTATAGAAGAATGCATGACCTTTTTATACAACACAAATAACGTTTTTAAAAGCAAAAATTAATTTAATTTAATTGGGTCAAAGCAATGATGATATCGTTAACTAGGAGAGAAAGAGTTAATGACTTAAGTGAATCTGGATGGAGTTATACATGACTTCTGAGTTGTTTAATGATACTTACAGACAGTTAACAACAAATTGGGCCAGTTGTATGGCTCACGAAGAAACCACTCTGCCAAGTAGCTGTAGTTTATAAGAATGCCATACCTGGAAAGGAAGTAATTTTTGTGTGCGATTAACAATTTTAAATTGTAAACGAATTATATTAAATATTGACTACAATTTTAATTCAAGCTAAATAGTGACAGAAAGAAAACTCTTTAAAAAATTACTGAATGGTTATATTAGTCTATTAATGCACTTAATGAAATAAAACACATCAATGAAACTTATTAATACAAAGTCTTTAAGAATTGAATTCACTTACTTAATGATATTTTCCAAAAACAACCTGGCATTACCCAAAACCTGAAGTGGAAATTAATATTAAAATAAAAATATATTAAATTATAGAATCAGTAACAATTTGTTACATGACACCAAAGTATTAAATGTATATGTATGACATTGTGTCCCAATGAAATGGAAGTTATAAAGAAGCTTTTAAAGCTTGCAACTTGGTTTATATTGTAATAACTTAAGAATTAGCCTCAACGAAAGGATTACAAAATAATAAATTGGATGTTTAATAATAAATAATAAAACTAGATCTAGAAACACACTATGTAGATCTACAACACAAAATTCACAAGCGTCCTTGCTTTCATCTCTAAACGGCCATGTTACTTCCACTCTCCTTTTGTGTCTCTCTCATGTGTCTCATGGTGCACAGTTTCGCACCTAATGAAGGTGCGCAACGTAGAGTCATAACAATATTTTCATCCATAGTATGAACTGGTTTGGAGGCTAAGTTATAAGTATGAGTTTAAGGCTTATGTTATAAACTCAGCATTTCCAAGCTTTTTTTTAGTCTTATCATATGCTTCTCTTGTAGGGATGCACAGAACATTTCTTGGGCTTGTTGTTGCAATATCAAAGTATGATGATGGGCTACTGGACACAACAGAATGCGACAACACATGTACCTGAAGATCAAAATTGGATCCAGTGAAATCTGCCCATGCCGACCACATCCTCCAATACTGCTCTCTTTACCAAGAGTTCCGTTAAAGACAATGTCCAAAAAACACTCCAACAGAGAGAAAACTATATGGAGGGCTACCTGATTTGGAAACCACTGAGCAGTTCATTTCATATATTGGTCTAGTTATCTGAACGCTCCAACATAACAATGATAACCAAGAAGAAGAAGAATGCTGGGCTATCTAACTGACCGATGACATGACCGAAATTATGCCGATGTATCAAAACCCAAACAACGATATTGGTTTTTAAAAGGTGATGAATAATTATGGATACAATTTAGCACTAAATTAAAAACACCGTTAGATATCTTAAAACAGTAAGTTTTTGTTGTGCTTTTAACTTTTTAAAAATTGCATACAAGTCTCATGACACCACACTCAACTCATTGGGAGGAAAAAAAATGTAATAGGAACTTCTAATCAAAGTTCAATGTTAACAATACAGGTACTTAGGACCTCAATCAAGGTTCAATGCTAATAATACAGGCACTTAGGACCTCAATCAAGGTTCAATGCTAATAATACAGGCACTTAGGACCTCAATCAAGGTTCAATGCTAATAATACAGGCACTTAGGACCTCAATCAAGGGTCAATGCTAATAATACAGGCACTTAGGACCTCAATCAAGGTTAAATGCTAATAATACAGGTACTTAGGACCTCAATCAAGGTTCAATGCTAATAATACAGGCACTTAGGACCTCAATCAAGGTTCAATGCTAATAATACAGGCACTTTGGACCTCAATCAAGGTTCAATGCTAATAATACAGGCTCTTAGGACCTCAATCAAGGTTCAATGCTAATAATACAGGCACTTTGGACCTCAATCAAGGTTCAATGCTAATAATACAGGTACTTTGGACCTCAATCAAGGTTCAATGCTAATAATACAGGTACTTAGGACCTCAATCAAGGTTCAGTGCTAATAATACAGGCACTTTGGACCTCAATCAAGGTTCAATGCTAATAATACAGGCACTTTGGACCTCAATCAAGGTTCAATGCTAATAATACATGTAATTCATACACATCACATTTTCTTCACCCACTTTGAAGCTTAAAAAAACAGACTAATCTCTATAAAGACAACTTGTCACCCAATAAGTTTGTGCAAGCTCAAAGCATGACACAAAGCTATTAATATATCATAAATCCTACTATTGATTACAATTTCCTATGGTGTGGATAGTTGCATGGCCATGAGTAGGCTCTTTGAATTTCCTCGGGTTCAAACCATCCCATAGTCAACCTTTGCTGTCCTGCAGAAGGCTTAGGGTATGTTTCAATAATTTCTGAAAGAATTTCTGGCCCTTATAAATCAAGTCAAATGTTTGACACATTGAGTGCTTTGTGCTACTTACCAAAAGAATAAAGCAAAGATTTAAGATGCCATAATAGTTTGTGAATCCACTACTTGTACTAAACAATGAGTCAGCATGACTGTGAATCCTAAAAAATTAAAAATAAAAGATTGAAAATCATTTCTATTAGCACATAAATATCAATTTAATGTAAAGTGATAGATTGAAAGTGTAGGATCAGTAGCAGACTGAATTTGCATTTTGAGAACAATCAGTAGCAGAAGTCTAGATTTCAAGAGTTTTTGGTGTATCTTGACTGGCAGTTGTCTAAATTAAAAGTCACTGTTAGAACTTAGAAGTTCATATAAATGTATATAACATTTAAAAATATTATTTTATATTTCATTATTTACCGTACTTATAATTTAGCTGTATTTTTTAAGGGCCATCAAAATTGACTTCTCTTGCCAGAGATGTTTACAATACCTAGGACTTAAAATGGACATCAACATGTTTATCATAAGTGTTTCTTCAAATTAGTTGTATGGTTGTGAGTTGGTTTTATATTTTATAACAAACTTTGGGGAACTTTTACAAGCTGAGAAATATTAATGGACTGAAGAAAATTTAATGCAACTCTGTATTCTTAGGAACTCTTAAAAAGAATGAGTTAGCTTAAAAAAACATTATGTGTAGCAATCCTGTAGAAAATCCAGGAGGCAAACACATATTTTAATAACTTGAAAATCCTATTTATTAATTTCTTTCCAGCCAGTATGTGTATTGTAATTGTTGCATAAAATAATCTCTAGCTATTACTTTATGTTTTCTAATGCTTTAAATTTTTTTATGTATGACTGATTTAGCATGCAAATAAAGCTAAAAAATATACAAAAAAATACTTAGCTCTTGAATTTTAGCTGATACATTACTATCAATATTAATTACTAGTAAAAAGGCATTATGATCATCTTCAAAGTTAAAGGGAAACTCCGATGGTTTTGACAATTTTTGATATAATATGTGTTTTGATTCACAGATAATGAATATATTATTCTTTTTTTTTATTTGAAATGATAACTTAGTAATTGATGTTTTCTGACGTTATTTTTCTGCGCATCCAAAAGTCAGGACTTTCACCAGGTTTCTATGTGACGTCACACTAACCTATTAATTTAATCTATTGACTCATTTTATAGCGTGAGACCATAGGTATAAATTCTCATTAAAAAAAAAATCGCCGTCTATACGGTTAGATCTAGGATCTTGTAAACAAAGAACAAAATGCGTATTAAAAGGAGATTTACATGCTTGACTAACCACGGCAGTGTATATTTTCTCGCCTAACCACTTAACACACAACAAACATTATCGCTTGGTTGTCTTGTAATGACCGACTACACGTAGTCTAGACTAGCCTTACACTGACCAGTTTGTTTGAATCAGTCAGACACACGATATATTTACTTCTTGGGATAGGGAGAGGTTTAGATGAAAATGTTTTTTTTTCTCGAGTTGGTTATTCTAATGCTTTTACATCTCTCTCTATATATATAAAAACAGAATTTAAAAGAACCCTGTTTTTTAGGAGGCGTGGCAAATTTACTGTCCAATTTATTAAATATAAAATTTTCAAAGCATTTAAATAAAAAATGATATAATGTTTACTATTACAACTTTTACGCAGAATTTAAATATGTCAATAACTAAAATTTGAAAAACTATGAGAGTTTCCCTTTAAAGAAAATATACAATCTCAATATCTTACACAGTTTTGTCCACCTGTGGTTTAGGAAAAATCATAAATTCGGGCTCTGAGAGCCAATCTGGAATAACAGACTCCAACGAGGTAATTATTAGCTTTTTAAGCCTGCTTGAAATAGTCTCCAAATCAAAAGTAAATAAAGAAATAATCCAAGATTGAACTTCATCTCCAAAAGATTTAGATCTATTTAACGAATTAGTATACACACACTTCTCCCTCATTTTCGCAGTCTGATCACAACTCGTTGAAGACACATTCGTTTTCAGTCTACCATCACATGCCTCACTGCTAAGTTCTGATTTGTGATTGCAACTGTTATTAATGGCACAGGAATGATTAGAAGATAAGCAATTTTGTACACATGTTTTTATATCCAATTTTTTCTTATTTGTTTCACTGCTAGCAGATTGTGTTCTTTGATGAGGATTCTTGTCAGTCTTATCGTATTTTGAATTGATTCCGTTTTCATGGAATTTAGTAAACACCATTCTCAGTTTTTTCTGAAACATTTGAATCTGACAATAACCAAATCCCCTCGCAATAAAAAAGAGCAAAAAGAATATTTAGATCTTAAAGTTTTAAAAAAAATAGAAATGTCAGCAGCCCCCCAATGACAGTATTTGCTTGCTATGTCATTGCTACAATTATTGAAGTGTTTTTAAATTTAGTGCATTATGTTACTTCCTTTGACTTGATATCAGATTTCTTTAAAAACATAATAAGTAATTAGCATTGCATAATTATTGAAGTGTATAAGTGTATTATGTTACTTCCTATAGCTTGCTTGTTGGCAGATTCTGAGATTGCTTTAAAAATAACAATGAAAAGAGACATGCTTGAAACACTTTTTTATCATAAGCTGTAGATGTTGCTACCAAGTCCTAGATTGCATGTATAAATAAAAAAATTAAGAAAGACAGGGCCATACTAACATAGCATTTGTTACCATTGGACACTGACTGACTGTCATGTAAAATGTTCTATTATCAACTGTTTTAAATCCAGAGTAATAACTTAAATATTTCTCTAAACAATGTTAAAAGTTTGAACCATTGAACAACTTTTTTTTTAATTGAAAAGCTTAACTCTGAATAGTATATCCAGTATTATAATATAACACTATAACTGTAACTGTAAGTGTAAGTATAGGCTTTGTGTAACATTGAGTCTCATTGACTCACTGACTAGACTAGATTAGTACAGTCCCTAGTGCCCTAGTCTAAGTCTAGTAACACAGGCACAAGTCAACGATAAGAATAAGATTAACATTTAGTATGAATGCAAATTACACTTTTCATAAAATATCTATTATATCCAGTAATGTAAATAATTTCAATATCATGTGTATCTTAGAATGTCTTAGATTTATATACACATGCAGGTGGCCGTCATTCCTTGTTCAGTGACTGCGCAGCTGTGATTGGGTCTAAAACTGTAAACAAAACCATCTATTTTTAGAAGCTTCACGCAAAGCGGGTGTTGGAGGTAAAGGGTCAAGGTTTATTTTTGTTTTCTTCCTAGTAGATTAAGGGACGTTACAATGAAAATATTAAACATGGCTATCAGTACGGATAAAAAAAAATAAAACTAAGCCTTTTTTTTTCTTACTTTCTAATAAAGTGTTATTAAGTAACCCAACAATCATACTGTTTGCTGAGGATAAATATCCATATCTAAATCATTTAGTAAATGTAATCACTGGGCCGTCATAAAACTTACGGTTTGCAATCACTAAGAAATTTTTCTTTGCGTGCGATTTGCTGACTATCCTCTACTTTAGAGCTTTGAGAACGTCTTAGTTGAGCTTTTGTCGCCATATTCCAACAGGAAGCAGGTCAAATTCCACTTTCCTAAACTTTGGCCCTAAAAAATATACACGGATACGGTTGTCTAGACAATTTTTTTTAGTACCGGGTAGCGCTTATTTAGTTATTAGACTTGCTAGTCACATGGTTAGATCTATCTAGATCTATATCATTTAGATTGTATGACATTTTTTGGTAGAGCAGATCTATCTAGAATACCCAGTCCAGTTCTATAATAAAATAATATATTCAAGACATTTTAGCACTAGTGATAGTGAACACTTTCAGAACACGTCTCACATGACATACACTTACACTGTTACAGTACAGTGATACATTACATAGAATTATGATAGATGATAGATAGATCTACTACATACAATTCATACATAGATAGATCTACTACTCAGACTTAAAGTTAAAAGGAAACTCTCATGGTTTTGACAATTTTTGATATAATAATATAATAAAACTCTTTTGTTCCTCTGGCAATCAGATCATTAAATAGAACCAATCTAATGTAAACTTTTCATATGTTAATTGTGAGTGAGTCTGGTGTGAATGTACATTTTTTTTAAAATAATGTTTTGTTTTGTATAATGCAAAAATTGTAAGAAAAATTTCCTTACGGACAATAAAGATTATTATTATTATTATTATGTGTTTTGATTTACAGATAATGAATATATTATTCTTTTTTTTTTAATTTGCAAGAATAACTTAGTAATTGATGTTTTTCTGCGCATCCAAAACGGTCAGATTTTCACGGAGTTTCTATGTGACGTCACGAAAGATACACAAATCCTATACTACTCCAAATACCTACTGAATAACGGAAAGCCAAACATTACATTCTCGTAAAAGAAATATATCTTCGTCTATATATTAGATCTAAATATTGTAAGCAAAGAAAAAAAATGCATGTGGAAAGTAGATTTACATGCTTGACTAACCACGGCAGTGTATATTTTCTCACCTGACCACTTAACACACAACAAACATTATCGCTTGGTTGTCTTGTCATGACCGACTACACGTAGTCTAGACTAGCCTTACACTGACCAGTTTGTTCGAATCAGTCAGACACACGATATATTTACTTCTTGGGATAGGGAGAGGTTTAGATGAAAAATTTTTTTTCTTGAGTTGGTTATCCTAATGCTTTTACATCTCCCTCTCTCTATATATAAAACTATAGCATAGCTCTGGACTATCCCGTCACTAAGCCTAAGAGCCTGACAGCTACTGTAAGAAAGAAGCGATACGATTGGTTAAATCTAGTTTCCCTTTCAGTATTGTTGAGGGGAGTGACGTATGCCTAAGATAAAAACCAAATCTCAGAGAACCCCGTTTTTTAGGAGGCGTGGTGAATTTACTGTCTAATTTATTAAATAAAAAAATTTTCCGAGCATTTAAATAAAAAATTATATAGTGTTTACTATTACAACTTTTTACGCAGAATTTAAATGTGTCAATAACTCAAATTTGAAAAACTATGAGTTTCCCTTTAACAAAGTCACAATGTTAACTACTCTACAGATAGGTCTAGATATACTCAATACTGTGACTGTGTCATTATAAATCATTATTTGTTTTTAGTAATTTAAGTAACAGATCTATTACTCCGAAGTGTCAACTGAAAATTAACTGAACTGATACTAAGATTAAAGATATAGTGTTGTAACTCTACTAGACTCTAAGGTAGGCACTCAACGAAAAGGCAGGCAACTCAACAAGTTTGACAGGAAATTAAAAAAAAATGTATATGTGTGTTTATTCACTAGGGCAAACACATAACATCCTTAAGCTTTCTCAAGTCTTACTACTACTTTGCTACTTAACCCGAATATGGACCAAGGACAGCCTTCCCCGCCTCGCTCCAGGTGCCTTCTACAACCTTCAGGGAGCACAAAAGTTGGCTTCTTAGTTGTCAACAATTCAAACTCTTTACAATCACTGACGCACTGTTATTTTTCTCTATCCTATTGTCTCTCTGTTAACGTTCACTAGTGCTGGTGCAAAGCAGGGTTACAACAATAGTTTAGATCTATAGATAAATGATTAAATCATAACAGATGCTGAGTGGGTGGCTGGGCAGAGTAGTCTATGCCATAAAATGCAAACATTCAAGACTTAAGGTGACCACTAGTTCTCAAGAGGTGGTTCTTGACACCCTCTTTCATTTCTTTGGATTCTACTTCAGTCCTTGTGATGCTAAGTGGCATTTGTCCTATCTAACACCATAGATATCTTCTCTTTTTGATTTCTTCTTCCAAAGTACTTTGACTTGTTCTTGAGAGGATATCACTTCTGCTTAAGCTTAAAATAATGACCCTTTGACTTGAATTGGTCTAGATGGACAGTAAATTTTGTTATAATTTCACTATAATTAATGAAGCCAACTTATTATCAAGCAGACCAGTATAACTCAACACTAGGATAGTGAAGTATGAAAATCAAAGCAAGCTCATTAATTAGGAATAAAAATGTAAACTACTCTACACCACTGCAGAATCTTAAAGAACCACACTTAACTCTTTATTTCCTAAATAACAATGCCAACGTTGATTTGACTCCATTAAGCTAAATGTATTTTTTTTAAATTTATAAATTGTAATTTGTGTTGTGTTAAAAAGAGCATGCTTTCCCCTATAATTTGATGCCAAATATAACATTATCCGATAAACAAAGAAAAAAGATTTTAAAGTTAATCAGAACAGAATCGAGAAATACAAATTAGCAAAATGAATAATTCTATCGGAACATTGAAAATAATTGCAGAGAAAAAGAGTTAATTTTGCTGTGAAATGGCAGTGACAGTTGTTTTTATTTAATTGTCATGACAGTCCCAAAAATATTGTAAATACCAGTATGTAAATGTTATCAATGCTTTAGTAAAGTTTAACTCTGTAAATGGCTGCCTAGTCTTGTGGTGTGCCTTCTGGAATGTTGTCTTGATTATCTCAAGTTTGTACCTTCCTGCAGCCATTCCCTTGCCATCATGCCGGAGGTTTGGGCTAAAATGTAATCATCTTCAATTCTGATGGAATATCTTATATAATACAAACATTACTTCAATAAAGAAGATGATTACATCCTACAAATATATATGATGATATATCATTTACGGTTTCACTCTGATACATCTACGATCTCTTGAAGAACTTTTTCATAAAAGATGCCTTTAAAAATGCACACGATTCTTAAAGACAATCTGCACCCATTAAACCACTGTTACATCAGATCTGAGCAAAGTGGTAGTGTGAGTGTGTATGTGTTTCATGTGTGAATGTTTTTCGAATTTACATCTATATTGCTATTGTTATAGTAGTTACGCTGATGTGGTCAATTGTAGTCGAATGGAATTTTCATTTGATTGGACAAATAAAAATTATCTTATCTTATACCGCTGCAGTGTAGAGTGTAGTCATCAAAGGGAATAATTTTTCTTTGTGGGGTAACATCTACTTTTATTATCCGAAAGTGAGCACTTTTTGTTTAAACATAACTTGGTGTATGCTCATACATAAAAAAAAAGTGAAACAATATTTTGTAAGCATTGGGCTAATCTATTTATAATAATAATAATAACACTATAGTGACTGTATAATGTGTAATTATGACTGACCCACAGGTGCCACTTTGTTTAAATCTTAACATTTTAAATTCTTTCTATTTCCTAAACCAGAGAGCTTCATGATTTTTAACTACCTAATCATTATATGGAGCTATATATATATGAACTCTTTATGTTGTGTCTGTTGTATTTATGCATATGTTTCTGTTGTGTTGTCTTTATATGAGAAAAGAGTCCTTGTAATCACAACTAATTTCCATAAGAATCAATCAAGCAGTCTTAGTCTACATTTATTACCAGCATGCCAATCTAGTTTGACTTCATTATGCAATTATATTATTATTAATGGCTTCTTTTTTTATTATTCTTTTATTCTTTCTTTCAGTTATACTGCACCCACTGAGCTAATTTTTTTTTTCACTCTTAGGTAGAATTGTGAAGATACCATTTTAAGTTTGTTTTCTCATGTCTTCAAAAAACAATATGGATGTCTTAGAGCTTGATAGTTTTTTAAATCAATCATTTCTTGACCTTGAGAAAATTGATGAAAACTTGTTCCGGTAGGTAATGCTGAAACTATTGTTATGGATATATTTAGATTGTCTGGCTGTATCTTCATTTTTAAAAATTTACATATTTTATTTTACATAGTTTGTTGTAGTCTTATTTTAATTGTTATTTTACATTTGATTGTAGAATTATAAAATCAATCTAACAAAATTCTCAGAGCAGCCATCAAACATTTATTATTTATTGTTTCAAAAAAATATATAAAAAAGGAGAATAATGTTTTATATATGTATTATTTCCCTCCCATAACAAATTTTGAGGGTTACAATGTTACAATACAATGTAACTTTTCAAACTAGAAAATGTAAACATTTGTAATGTTCACCCTTCTATCCCTTAGTCTGTTGAATCATTGGGGCACCACAAATGAACTTTTAACTTTCTCAATTCCTCTGTTTTTTTGTCCTGGATAGAATTTCTTTCAATGACATGGCCTGTCCATTCTTTTATGTTGTCTTCTTTCTCTGCCTCTTTTTTTTTTTCTTTGTATTGTTCCCTGTAGGAAGTTCTTTGCAAGCCCTGAGGACCTTGTGATGTGGCCATAGAGTTTAAGTTAGCATTTTTTTGACAGCAGTTAGCTGGTCATGTTGGTGTCCAATTGCTGTACTAAACCTGTTTCTAATCTCTTCATTTGTGACCTGGTCTTTGTAAGTGATACCTAGGATCTTTCTGTAATATTGTAATGTTATGCATGTAAAAAAAAATCCAAGCTTTGATAGTGAAATTTTAGCAACTTGAAATATTTCCAATCTTAACAAATGATAGCATTGAAAAGTACTGTATACATTAAAATTTAATATCTTGGTAACTGAAGAGACTATACAAGTAGCTCAAAGATATGAAGGAGATCATAACAGTCATTGTGTCTGCATTAAATATACAGACTTAAGAACTGAACAATTAAAAAATTAATAGATTTTGTTTTATTCTTATGCTTATTCTTATGCTAACATTTGTATAATTTTGAGTTTCACTCACCATCCTTGTATGGTTCCAAAATCTGACTTTAAATATTTTTTTCAATTAGAGTAAATCTTGAACATTACCAGTAAGATTATTGGCATCAATATGGGACCTTAATAGCAGCAAATAAGCTGGCATCATATTGGCAACAACAAGATATCTAACAATTTAAAGCTAAAATATTTGATATTTGACAAAAAAAAAAGTTAAGATCTCAATTTTCATCTTGAACCATTTCTAGCCATGAGTGTCTTAAAATAATTAGCTTTTTTTTTATAAAAAAATTATTGCATTTTCTGTGAAGTGGCACAGAATTGAATAATTAAGTTTCCTCAGGACAATAGAACTGTTTCTTAATTACCATTGATGAAGTTGAACTTTATAAAATATTAATAGTTTTTCATTTCGTATTACAGTAGTAAAACTTTATGGAAACACAGGATTGCTCGGGGAGTCTATGGTGGCCAATTGATTGGTCACTCTCTAGTGGCAGCATCCAGTGGCGTCCCAGAGGATCAACATATCCATAGTTTGCATTCTTATTTTCTTAGGCAAGGTAGTACTGGAAATATTGTTTTCCTAGAGAAAAAATTTTTTTTCTTCCTAAATAAATTTTGTTTTATATTTCTGATGTTCCTTCAGATTTGAAGAGAATTACATCTTAGCATAAACCAAACCTCCTACAAAACGATTGGGCATGCCAGCAGGCAGGTTTTGAACCTGGGACCATCTGGACAACGCTTAAGAGTGCATACCACATGATGAGGCATCCATTCTCTTGTGGTTTTTCTTAGTGATAGTATATTTTTATCTTTACTGTTCACCATTAGTTATTTTTGGAGGTGCTGTGGAAAGAGGAATAAAGTGCTTGGCTTCTGAATTGGGGGTCCCAGGTTCAAATCCTGGTGAAGACAGGGATTTTAATTTTCGGGATCTTTGGGCACCTCTGAGTCCACCCAGCCCTAAAGGGTACCTGACATTAGTCAGGGAAAAGTAAAGGCGGTTGGTAGTTGTGATGGCCACATGTATAGCTCCTCCTTCGTTTCTTAAGATGAGCACATTTCTCATTTCCTATGGACTAGAAGATGGCTGTAAAGTCCAATTTTCGCTTTAAAAAGCCGGCTTCATATGTGACATTGGTGGGTTTTGTCAGTTGCAGATGCGCCTGCATGACATCCTCCTTAACTGTAGGTCCCAGAAACTTCTGTCTTATACAAACTACATAAAATTATAAACAGTTTTCAATTTAAATTTTTCTTAAAGATCTGACCAAACTCTTTAGTTTTATTAATAATCAAATGTAATACCGGTACTCATCTGATCATCCATTTATTCCAAACATCGCACAGAGATCCTGTTAGAATAGTTGAGATCAGAATTCACATAAGGCAGGAAAAACAACACATTTGTATGTTATTGTCCTAACTAATTTCTGTCATAAAATGTTGAAAATCATTTTGGCCATTCTTATTTATTATCATACAAAGTATTAAGCAAATATTTGAATTACTAGAAGCTATTCAATAACACTGCTTGCAAATTTCTCCATCTCTTCAGGCAATACCAAGTTTCCCATGCTGTATTATGTGGAGAAAACAAGAGATGGCAATACTTACTGTGCTTGCTCTGTGAAAGCTGTCCAGTTTGGGCAGACAGTCTACACGATGCAGGCATCTTTTAAAAAGTCTGAAGCATCAAATATAACCCATCAGATCACAATGCCAACGGTTAGTTTCAACATTGTCTGTAATACATGCACATGTAGATGATGCAAGTATCCAGTGGTTAATACATTTACTCATTGCTGATACATCACCCTTACCTAACCTTACCTATCCCTTATTCTGTTGGGGCACCAAGCAAGACTTGTCGACCGTCTTTCTCCATTCCTCCCTATCTTTTGCCTTGTTTAAAACCTTTTTCAATGGTAGGCCTGTCCATTCTTTTATGTTTTCCTCCCATCGCTTTCTCTGTTGCCTCTTCTTCTTTTTCCTGGTACTGTTCCCTGCAGATCTTGTAATGTTGTCATAGATTTTTAGCTTCCGTTTCTTTTACAATAGTTAGCAGGTCATCATGGGGTCCAATTGCTGCAGTGACCCTGTCTCTAATCTCTTGGTTTGTGATGCAGTCTTTGAATGTGATGCCTAGGATCCTTCTGTAGCATCTCAATTCCATTGCTAGGATCCTCCTCTCTAGCTCCGCATTCAACGTCCACAACTCGCAAGCATATAAAAATGTGGCCATGTCCAGGCAGCGCCTCAGTCTGATTTTAGTGCCCAGGGCTAAGCCCTTATCTTTCCAAACTATTTTGAGTTTTGAAAGGGCTGCTGTGGATTGGGCTATTTGGGCCAATAGTTCGGGTTTTGTTCCCTCTTCTGAGACAATAGCTCCAAGGTATTTGAAGCTGTTAACACTAGTCAGCTTTTCACCTCCAATACTAAGGCCCCTTTTTTATAGCCCTGTTGGCTATTGGTCATAATTTGTGTTTTTTCTGCATTTATTTGCATGCCATATGCTGGAGAAGTCTTGTCAATACACATCACCAGATCAGCTAGCTCTTCTTCTGTCCCTGCTAGGCCATCAATGTCTTCTGCGAAATGCAAATTAGTAATTCTTCTTCCTCCAATGCTGACATTTCTGACTTTTTTTAGCATCCATATCATGAATTTCAACATTTTATAAATGTGACCTTTTCATTAATGAATTTCAACATTTTAGATGCAATACTTTTATTTCTTTCATCCTGGACTTTAAACATAATGCACTGGATTAGGGTGTGTTATGTAATCATCAAAATTCCAAGTGTAGCCCTTCTGAAGAAAATCCAATAGATCTAACCAATTGCTTGAAATCATATTATTTATCTCTCTAGGATGATTATGAAAAATTAGCTCAATAGAACAGGTACAGCTTATGCTTCATTGTATTTTAAAAAGCTGGTTTATCTTTCACACACAAGTGTCACAGTGAAAGAATATATTTGAAACATTTTTAAGTTAAAGAAATTTTGTAACTTCAGAATGTTTTTTTTTAAAGGTTCCACCTCCTGAAAAATTAAAAACACCATTTGAGATCCTAGATATCTTAAAACAGTAAGTATTTGTTTTGCTTTTAACTTTTTAAAAATCGCCTACAAGTTTCGAATTCTCTGAAAATTTTATCCAACACTAATTTGCAATAAACATTGAGGCATGTGAAGTAAATCTATTTCTATTGTCTATGATTAACAAGGATGACATCATGTGGTTAGCATAGAAACCAGACATATATTAGTTTTAGCAGTAAAAAATTTTACTTGGATTCAGACAGGAGCTGATTTCCTCCCAAAGACATGAGATGGGAGTAGAATGGTTTCAAGATTTTCCCATGGAAACTCGATGGGTCAGTCCAGACACCATTTATGCCTTTCAGCCGGAATATCCAAAATGTCTGATATGGATGAAAGCGCGGGGCCACATAGGTATTATTCTAATACTATCTCCTTGTCTTTTCTTTTTATACTATTTTTTTTTATTGGTTAGTTCTTCTTCATTATTTTTAATATCTTCTTGTCTTTTCTTTTTCAACTATTTTTTTTCATTTAATTTTTTCTATAATCATTTCTTGTTGTCTTGGTGTGTTGTTATATTTATATTGGTAGCTACTGAAGTTAACTCATTCTACTAGTGGACCTTTGGTAAATTTTCAGTTGTCAAATTTTATTTTTGTGCTACATTGGTTAAAGTGTGTGATCCTTATGTATCTAAATTTAGCCCTTTGTGACGATACACAGCTGGGGATTATATTAACAAACTTGATAAATTAATGAAAAAAGATCTCAGTATTTTCTTCAAGACTTCTTTAATAATACTTCTGCAACTTTCTTATATAAATGATTTCTCAATGCAACTCTTAAAGATATACAAAACTTCACTTATAATAACTTCAACTACTGTAACTTCAACTAATATCACTTCAAATAATGAAACTTTATTCAATGGACCCGTTAATATCACAAAACTTATTACTTTACCAAACTGTTACTATGCAAGGAACAAGACTAACTGACTTTCCCCTAAATTATACTTTATGGTACATTCCAGAAACATGGAAACTTCCCCCCTAATTATTTTAGTAATTTTGACCTTCTAAAAGCTGAGGTATGCTATTTTTTTTTCCTTTTTTTCTTTGATTGGATACCTAAAAATTAACTTGTTTATGCTTTGACCTCGAGCTTCTAGAAACTGGTCGAAATAGGTCACAGACTAGACTTGTGACACCCTTACTAGTAGGTGATTTGAGTCTTTATACATCATTCTTTATTATCTTTTTCTATATCCATGTCTTCTTTCTATATGTCTTCATCTTTATGTCTTCTATCTAAATGTGATATGTTCATTTTTTTTTTTTTTTACTTTTTTTTTCTTCTTCTTGATCATGATTGTCATCAAACTCCAGTTGAGTTACTGCTTGAAAGGCTTAAATCCTCTCTTGCAAAAGCCCTGGACAGAATCCCTGCTATTATGCATAGTGCATGGATGTCATCATACAGGTCAAGAGCTTTTCATTTCCCAGACCTGTCAAAACGGAGGTCATCCAGTATGGAGCAATAGAAAAGGATACAAGACACAATTTCCTCTTCCTCACTGCAGCGAATGCCTTGTATGTCAACGTTGCGCCTGAGCTGTGCAAAGTAAAAGTCAACAAGATAGTGGCTTGTTATGTGCTGTGATATTATTGAATTTCTCTACTTACTTGTAGTCACACGGACAAAATCAATTAAAAAAACTTGACAACTCAAATTCAAATTTTTTTACCATACAAAATAATGATTTGTCGCTCTACACAAATTACATAGAAAACTATAATAGCTGTACTTAACTTTTCGGGCGCCCTTGAGTCCACCCAGCTCTAATGGGTACCTGACAGTAGTTGGGGAAAAGTAAAGGCGGTTGGTCGTTGTGCTGGCCACATAACACCCTCGTTAACCGTGGGCCACAGAATCAGATGACCTTTACATCATCTGCCCTATAGACCACAAGGTCTGAAAGGGGAACTTTACTTTTTTTTTTAACTGTACTGGACCACGCTAAACTGTACTTTTTCTCTCTGGAAGGTCCCCTAAAATTTCGGAAAGCTAACAGAAACAGTACAAGCTTGTCAAAATCCCAGCTTGAAGAGCGATTTACATCCATATTGTTTATACATTCCAAAAATTTGCTGACTTCAGTCACATGCGGACAGGTAACACACAGAGACCAGGTAGTAACACACAGACACCCCTACCTGTGTATCCAGGTCATTCATAACACTATTATATTACTACAGTGTCTACCATGTCTGGTTGGCATTCCTCATCTGCCATCTGGTTAGCATAGGTCTTCTGTACCTTATTGTTTATATTGTTACGATCGTCCTCTCTCTCTACTATCCAGACTCTCTGCAAACTCAATACAGCGAACTTC
>JADKLZ010000167.1:30464767-30495353 GCA_021533235.1 Biomphalaria straminea
CCCCCCCCCCCCCCCATATACGATAATAAGTGACCAGTTTCAAATTTATTTTATTAATTAAATGTATTTAATTTGTTTCAAATTAAATAAAATATAAAAAATTTGAAGAAACTATTTACTGTACGCGTTGTTAAGCTTATCCGTTCGGCCTATGCCTCTCTACGGTAGATCTAACAAAATAATATCAACAACGACTTGGCGATTAACAACCGCTAAACAAATCGTCTCAAAATTGTGACTGGGTTCTTATTTCTCACTCCATAGTGTCTCACACTAAAAGGTAGAAATGAAACTGTTTGTCAACAATCCTTGCCTTAACACATTTCTGAAAGCTAGCCATCACGGGGCAGCTATCGCAGTTTTGGCCGAGTAGTAGATCTATATTCATGTCTAGCAGTTTTTTTTTTGTTTTTTTTTCATAAAATACACCACTTTTACAACTATTCACTATTAATAGTAACAATCTCGGAATCTCTTTAGTAAGGGAGGTAATTATTTACAATATTTTAAACACATTTATGCAAATGGGTTTAGAATTTTTGTTGAAAATTATTTTTTTTACATATGTGTCGCTACGCTACTTAAGTTTTGTCATACAATACACTACATGTAACCAATATAATATTTAAAAAATATATTTAATATCCAAATAAGTGGAACATAATTTAAAACAACAATTAGTAAGTAGGTATTCATATTATCGCGTGAACCACAGTGTACAATACTCTCCCCATAACTAATATTTATTTTCTTTTTTAGAGATTAATTCTTTACAAAGCCTATAATAAAGCTTACATGGTCAGCCATCAACACATGATTAGCATAATGTAGTTTATTGCAATAATAGTTTTTCCTTTACAGCTGAACTCCAGTGGAAGCCAAATTTCTTAAATTGTTACTTCTAAGAAATTAATTTTTATAACATTTGCTACAGTGTGGCTACTAGAATCTAGAGGGGTGCACGTAGGCCATATATTCCTCTTAAACCTAGACTAGTCAACTCCAACATTAACTTATCCTTATGATTGTACTACAGTGGAACTACTTGCTCAGTGGCTACTAAGAAGTTAATTGATTTAATGATGCAAAAAAATTGTCTAAAATTTTTCTACTCAGAATCCAGGGGGGTGCAAGTGCACCTCCTTGCACCCCCCTGCGGGCGCCCATGTACTGAACAGTGTAGGTGCTAGGAAAAAGCCTTGTTTTACCACGTTTGATACTTCGAATGGTACTGGTGGTTCTCAACTTTTTGGACACGAGCTTTCATGCCATCATGAAATAGTCTCACCATGAATATGAATTTTTACAGACATAGGCCTACATACTTTGACATAATCTTCCAGAGTCCTTCTCTTCCCAGGGAATAAGATGTAGAGGAAGACCAAAAAGAATGTGGCGACGCAGTGTACCAGATGAAGCCGGGATGTCAGAAAAGAACTGGGAAGTAGATAAAAAAAGTAACAAGAGACCATTGAAAGTGGCATGTTTTTACTGAGGCAGAGGCCCTATGTTTTATGAGGAATGCAAAGGAAACATGATGATGATATTTAAAAAAATATATTGTTTTATGAATGCCAAGAAAAGATAATTTTTATAATTGATCTTTGTAATTTATTTATTTTATTTTTGATATTTAGAGCAGTTCTATGGTACATGTGTACCATATGTTGGTTCCGCAAGGTTGTCATTGCCGGAAGTGGTAATGGATGTAAGCACTCCACTACCTATAAAATGCTTCCTAATGGCATGCGTCTCAAATAGCCTCTGACAACCAGTCCAACTCCCGGCCTTCACGTGTGGCTCAGATATTGAGTCCGGCGGAACTGTTCTTACTAACAGGAGAAGGGGCACAGGCGAGTAACTGGCGCCTTAACCAGTAAGCTTCGGGCAGGAGGGGCTCGTTAGCCATGGCTGGCTACCCACCTAGGAGAAGGAAAACTCTGAATTCAAACCTCTGCTGCCTTGCAGTTATACCCAATCAAGGGAAAGGCTTCGGGAGTCAACCCTGAGGAAAAATCAGGAGCTGGCGACCCTAAGGCAGTTTGCAGCACCCAGTGCTACACTCTGGCAGAACCTGCGACGCTGCTGACCCCAAACTGTATCGGCACTGCCGTTCCTTTGGATACATCAGCTGCGTGGAGAGGGGGGAACTGATGTGTGGGCAACATCGTTCCGACCACAGCTTATGCCCAGGCATTCATCTCATGGAAATGAGATGATCCATAGTCGCTTCGCGACTGACGGTGGCCATAGATGGTACACGTGGCTCCACCTACGACTTAATGCAGTTGAACACCCAGTCTGCTATACTAAAGGTGGATATGCCATCTGACATGAAGATATATCAGGACCCAACAAGAGATATCACGTGTGATATTATTTTGGTCTTCTCACCTGGCCTAAACCTTCTGATTGATCTTTACTATGTGGATATCATCCCACTATCCAATGACACAGAGTCTTGCCCAACTGGACTGGAGATATTTGATCAAAGAGGAAAAAAATATTTTGGTGTGTAGGCTATTGTTAAAAAAAAGTACCAATGCAATACAAATACCAAAAGATCTGTTTTTCCCTTTATAGAGTTTTCTTTAAAAAACTTTTGGTGTATAGAATAGAATTGCATAAAAAAAATTTCTGCTATTCACAATCTTAATCAGATCTTTTGATTTATTCAATATTTTATTTTTCTGGGATTATTTGATTATTTTTTTTTAAATATAAGATTTAATCTACTTTATTTAACAGATTTTCCTTGTCATAAAGTAAGCCTCTAAATGGCTTGAGTTTGTTAAGCCTTTAGGCAAAAATATTTGTAATAATTTGCAATTATTACTTTTTCTATTCTTTTTTTTCTGTCAAGTTCAACACCTTTATATTTTTATATTATAAGACTTATTATTATCTTATTACATCTTCTTAATGTATCAATTGCTTGATATATCTTATTCTTATAACTTTTTATAATTGTTGAAAGCAAACTCTCTTCGTCCTCATTAGCATTTTCTGACTGTTGGGGCATCACATTTTATAACTAGAATTTTGTGAGTTTTATGCAATTTATTGAGATAAGAATCGGAACACTATTTACATAACTTCCCTTTCTTTCTTGTTCTTTTCATTCAGGTAGCCGTATATGTAAGGAGGCCCTGGAATGGGAAGAGAAACACCAACAGGCGGCATATAAACCATTGGTTGTTGAAAGCTCGCCTTCACTTTCCGTTTAGTTAGTGATGGACCATACAAGGGTCAAGGTTTCAGGGTGCATTTAAATCAGTTTAGACCTTACTGTAAGTCTGACATTTTCAAAAATCATTAAAGTTTATCAACCATAGGATTATAATCCAGGATTTTTTTTTTGTAGCATTTTAATTGTCATGGTCTTATTTTATTGAAAAGACTTAAGGACTGAAATCTTTTCATTTCTTGAGCAGGAGCCTAACGTAACATAATAGTTGGCAGATATCTTACGCTTGTTACTACTAACAGCAGAAGTTGTTCAATGACACAACACAATGACAGTAAACAATAGATGCCTCCATCACAGCTTAATATCTCAACAGAGACAATTAGAAAATAAAATGCCTTTTTCATTTGTAATGTGGCCCTTGTGTAGGCAGGGCCAGTCTTAATTATTGCAGGGCCCTAAGCGAAGTGGATAGTGCATAATGTCAAAATTAAGATTTTCTATTAGAAAATACAATCGTCTTGGCAAAAAAAAAATTATTAAATGAAAGCTGACAATGCGTTTTTTTAAATCGGGCGTGGGATTGACACCCCAAAATGACAAATTTGTCCACTTTCAGGAGATTTTAATAATTTCATGAGATTTCCAGTATTTCTATGTACATTTTTAATTTCAGAAGATTTCCAGAAGGTCCTGGAAACCCTGTTATTATAAATAAGTTATAATGGTTTAATTTAAAAATTTACATGAAAGTGCAGGGCCCAATGCGGCAAAATATGTTTCAGTGGCATTAGGCTGGCCCTGCTTTTAGGGGATACCTGGGGTCCTTCTTTAGCATCTGATCAGTTCCATGGCTAGGATCCTCCTCTCTAGTTCTGCAGTTAGCGTCCAAGATGCTCAAGCATGCAAAAATCTGGCCATGAACAAGAAGCCACTGACTTTCCAGATTATGCCAAAGTGTCTGTATCGTATCTAATCTTCTATAATGTCTGTATCTTATCTTAATCAATACAGACGTTACTTCAAAAAAAAAGAAAATGGTTACATCCTACACGTCATGCATCTAGTCATGCATGCTAACCAATGAATTAAATCTGCCAAGTCACTAATTTTCCTAGCTGGCTCAGGCAACCCATTCCATGCTCTAACAGTAAGAGGGAAGGAGTATGTATTTGTATTAACAGAGTATTTGTACAAATTAGTCCTAAGAGGAAAGAGGAATGTGTCTTTAACAATTGATATAAATCTAGAATTACTACAAGCTAATGACCGTCAAGGTATGAAAGGGGAACTTTAGGCCTACTTACTTTACTTAAATGATCATTTCACACAAGTGTTTTCACAATAATAAAGTAGCTTTAAGTACAAAATTACTTTGAAGTAATATTAAAATTTACTGAGGTAAGAATGAAGTAAACTTATCAGCCCCCTAAAAATAAAAGCAGAATGATTCAAATGTCTCTTTGCAATGTGTTAACAGATAATCTTCTTCATTGTCCACCCAGGGCCTTGTTATCTTATCTTATCTTATATAATACAGACGTTACTTCAAAAAGATGATTACGTCCTACGCGTCATGCATTCAGTCATGCATATTTACCAGTGACTTAAATTCTGCCAAGTCACTGGTTTTCCTGGCTTGCTCAGGCAAACCATTCCATGCTCTAATGGCACTAGGGAGGAAAGAGCATTTGTACAGATTTGTCCTAGCATATGGGACGAGGAATATGCCTTTATCTTTGTGTCTTTCTGAGTATTTTATTAAGTTCTGTTTTTGTATTTGGAGATTATGGTTCAGTGTTTTGTGTATAATTGCTACTCTACTCTTAAGTCTTCTATCCTGAAGTCTTTCTAAATTTAGTTATTTTACTAAAGGTGTTACTCTAGTGAAATGTGAATATTCGTTTGTTATGAATCTCACTGCTCTATTTTGTGTCTGTTCCAGTTTCTTAATGTTTTTCTGAGTTGAGGGGTCCCAAACAGAGGATGCGTATTCTATTATTGGCCTAACCAAGGTTAAATAGCATTTTAGTTTTATGTTCTTATTTGATTTATAGAAATTTCTTTTAATAAACCCTAATGCTTTTTTTTTATAGTTTCATCAATATTGGGGATTCCATGACAGTTTTTCATTTATTATAACACCTAAGTATTTTGCGTTTTTAGTCTGTGTTACTGGTTTGCCATGAATAAGATAAGTGTAATTAATTTGTTTTTAGTTTTTTTGTTACTCTTAATAACTGACATTTTTCTGGGTGGAAAGACATGCTCCAATTTGATTCCCATTTCTGCAATTCATCTAATTCTCTTTGTAAAATTTCTGTATCTTGTGTTGTTTTTATTGTCCTATATATTATGCATTCATCTGCAAATAATCTAACTTTTGTTCCTGAACTAATGCAGTTTGGTAAATCGTTTATGTAAATTAGAAATAGTAGTGGACCTAAGACTGTTCCTTGGGGTACACCTGAGTTTACTGTTATTGGTGTTATACAAGAGAGTTTAGGTGTGAGCAGGTACAGCGATACTGTACATGATGATCTGACCTGTGATGGCTGGGATGACTGTGGTGACTTCTCAGATGAGAGAGTGAATGCCGGCTGTCACCTTTTGACCCCATCAGAAATAGTTCATTTTTAAAAATAAAATAAACTATTAATTAAATTTGATGTATGAAGGCCTCGTGGCCCAAACGTCCTTTGTTTTACTTGGTCCGGCAGGGTTACATGTATGCATGTTTTTCGTATTTTCTATACAGTCGTTTACCCCTGCAGCAGTAATCTTTGGTTTTTTTTTTTTTTTTTTGAGTCTTTGAACATGTATAAATTAAAAGTGTTTTTGTTTTCGTCTACAAAAAAACAACTCTACATCAATTAGAAAAGCTATTGATTGTAAGTACAGAAGACATTGCTGAACAATGTTTGTAATTTTCTGTAAAACTTTAATGTTTAAAAGAAATAAAAGTAAAACTTATATAGGCAATATGATATTCTGAGGATTGGGGAGTCGGTCTTCATGAGAACTAATAAAACCTTATTTCGAGGCTGAAAATGACGCACCTATTTTCAATAAAGAGCGATTGAAAATAAAATAAAGTGAAAGATGTTTGTCAGGAGTTATCATCTACAAGATCATAAGGAGTCTAATCGTTCTCATCACTTAAATGAATTCCTCTACTTTCACCACACCTTGGTCTTTAATAAGTTATCAGCGGCATGATCATAATTATTATAATTGTTCTCATTTCTGAAAAGATTTCCACTACTTTTACCACACCTTGGCCTTTGATCATTACATCATGCGAAGGGATAATATTATAATACTACATCCAATACAATCGCTATAGCTAAGTACACACCCAGATTTACAATAGGCCCTATATTATTTCTCATCAAAAATGTAAAGTAGAAGTGGAAACATTATAAACGCATTTATAACATGTCAAAAAATATTGGCCTAACCAAGGTTAAATAACGTTTTAGTTTTTGTTCTTATTTGATTTAAAGAAATTTCTTTTAATAAACCCTAAGGCTTTGTTTGGTTTTTTTAAAATAGTTTCATCAATATGGAAAATAATTATATGGAGACAAAGTGTTAAAGAAGAAAGATTAAAATATATCTCAGAAAAATGTGTTGCTGGGAATGAAGTAGCCTACCAGGGTAGCTTAGGAATATTCTACAAAGTCTCACTACAAATTGATGTTTTTAAAATGCAACATTACACCTGACATTGACTTACGCCTAATATTTACCGGTAATTAAAATTGTCAAATGATGATAATACTCTGGTATCCTATAAATTACAGACCTTTCTTCTTCTTCATAAAAAAAAACTTCAGGCAGGGTATAATCCCTTACCGGTATCTGTGTTAATTTAGTAATGAATATTAATGAGAGACTTAAAAAGCCATTGGTTTTCTAGGCTGATACATGCAAACTGTACGACCATGCTCAATGGTACAATGGAGAAAAAATTATAGATAAAACACTGAACCATAATCTGCAAATACAAAATTTAAAAAATACTCAGAAAGACACAAAGATAAAGGCACATTTCTCGTTCCATATGCTAGGACAAATCTGAACAATGCTCTTTCTTCCCTCGTCCTAGCGCTATTGGAGCATGGAATGAGTCTCATCATCATCTCATTGGCCTCCTTCAGTCGTAGAACGACTATGGTTCATCTCGCACACTTCCTCGGGTGGCTGTAGAGCCCTATTTTGGAGAGACACTCCCGTCCACAAGTATTGCCGGTAAAGGTGGTCTTCGCTACAGTGGTAGAGGAGCTGGCCAGTTTCCGCGTTGTCCGCTTTTCTTCCAGAGCTGAGGCCCATGCTCTTTCGCTGGTCACTGTCTCTCTCCATCTGGTGCGGTCTAGAGCTATGTCTTCCCACTGGTCAGTATTGATGTTCACTGATTTGAGGTTGCGTTTTATAACATCTATGTAACGGAGGTGGGGGTGACCAGTTTTTCTTGAGCCAGTCGCAAGTTGTCCGTAGAGGATGACTTTAGGTATGCGATTGTCCTCCATCCGGCGAACATGTCCAAGCCAGCGCAGACGGCGTTGTCTGAGGGCTGTAAAGATGCTGGGAATACCTGTTCGTGCAAGGATCTCAGTATTGCACACTTTTTCTTTCCATGTGATTTTCAAGATCCTACGAAGGCATCGCAAATGGAACGAGTTCAGTCTTCGCTCTTGCTTTGCGTAGGTGGTCCATGATTCACTGCCATACAGCAGCGTGCTCATAACGCATGCCTTGTAGACTTCCATTTTGGTTGCTGTAGTTAGCTTCTGGTTTTCCCAAACTCTTGACCTGAGTCTAGCGAAGGTCGATGCAGCCTTCCCTATACGTTTTTTTATCTCCTCATCTAGAGAAAGGTCGTCTTGAATTGTGGATCCCAGATAGCAGAATTCGTTCACGACATCCAGCTTGTTATCGTCTATGAGGATGGAGGGTGGTGCTGTAGCAGGAGGTCCCATAACATTTGTTTTCTTTGTGCTAATAGTTAAGCCATATTCTTTACAGGCCTGAGAGAAGCGGGACATTAGTAGCTGAAGTTCCTCTTGTGAGTGTGCCACAACCGCTGCGTCGTCCGCGAAGAGCATGTCTCTTATGAGGGTTGTTCTGGTTTTAGTTTTGGCCATCAGTCTAGCAATATTTAGAAGTTTGCCATCGAATCTGGAATGGAGATATATCCCTTCGGTGGAATTATCAAATGCGTGGTGGATTAGCATTGAAAAGAGTATTCCAAAAAGGGTTGGGGCCAGGACACATCCCTGTTTTACTCCGCTCATGGAATGAGTTGTAGCCAGGAAAACCAGTGACTTGGCAGAATTTAGGTCATTGGCTAATATATGCATGACTAAATGCATGACGCGTAGGATGTAATCATCTTCTTTTTTTAAAGTAACGTCTGTATCATATAAGATAAGAAAGAGCAACATTATATTTGCATATAATGGAAATTTTCCTTTTTCTTTTTAAGTATTATGTAACGTTTTTTTTCCCTTTGTAGTTTTAAGTATTATTTACTACGTTTGTCTAGGACTGCCTCTGTTTTGTTTTCTCTTATTAAATCATCAAGTCATTTGTCATTAGACGTGAATATTTAGTTGTAATCAGCCTCACGGCTGTTAATTATAATATCTACACATATTAGAATCTACAAAAAAAAATAACAAAAAAAAAAAAAAAAAACATGTATATATGCAACACCGTATTTGTCAGTCTAGATAGTAACAATATAGATTATAGATCATTGAAAGTGTAGTATCTTAGCATTTACAAATGAATTTATTCATATTTTCGCCCTTGCACAACCTTCCTTTTCCCTTTTACACAACCACTTTTTTGGTCTAAACCTTTACGCTAAAGGAAATAATTTTAACAACATTTAGAAATCTATTTATAGAATAAAGTCTATTTGAACCATGAAGTGCGTAAATTCCTTCTATCCAGAGAAAAAGTAGGTCAGTTCAGGTACTCTTTTGTCAATGTGTCACAGGTAAGCTAGGGACGGGACGCCAGGGTTTATTTTCCAAAATGGCAGTTCATGCTTGGCCACGGAACCTTCATTTCCTGGTTTCGTTTTTCTTGCTTGTATCATCTCCATTGACTGTGAGATGTTTAGGTAAGTTGTTTACATTTAATTGCCATCACCTCTTCATACAAAACTTATGAATTTATACCTACATATCTATAGTATATAGAATCTAGATCTATATATTTAGATGTAACCGTAAGTAAAAAACTAAGTTAAGTAAGTACTGTAATTACTGTGTAAGTTAGTGGTAATACTAGATCTATAGTGTAAGTCAGTAAGTGTAGTGTTACAATTAAGTGTAGGTAGATTGTTCCTTTACTTTAGACTTAGGTGTGTATTGTAATGAAATAGGTAGCCATGAAATATTATCTACATTGCTTCATAATGTTAATCATTATGACAGAATTAAATCATAAAATCAAAGTCAAAATATAGACTAGTCTAAGTCTAGAGTAGTCATTAGTGTAAATCCTAAAACTAATATATAGATTATATAAAGAACTACAATCGAGATCTAGACTACCTGTAGATAGTGTAGTACCTGGTCCTGGTCTACAAAGCAGCAGGGTCTCCAGGTCTAGATCTACTCACTGTAGTTAGGGTCAGTGGCGTAGCATCCATGGCGCGAATGGGTTCAATGAACCCGGGCCCACGGTCAATAGGGGCCCACAGCTGTGGCGTAGCAACCCTGGCGCGATGGAGTTCATTAAGCTTGGGCCCATGCTTCAGTCGGGGCCCACGTTAGAACTTATAGGTAGTACATTTTTTTTTCATTTGAAACACTTTTAAGTAGTTTAACTCTGTTAAGAAGTTGTACAAACATTGACTTTTAAGACACAGTTACTTATATGCAGTGCTAACTGAATCCAACTTCATGACAAAATAACTTATTAAAACAAAAAGGTACAATCTTTACATTGGAATGTTTTTACCTTTGAATTACTCATATTATCAAACGCTAAATGTTTCTTATTAGTTGCACAGGTTATAATACCAAGATGTTCTGGAACCTTGACCAACGGTACCTTGCTACGCCACTGCTACTAGTGTGATACCGATATTTACTTGTGTAGCAGGCAGTGTTTACGACCTATAGTCCCCGCAGTACTGGTGTGATATTTACTTATGTAGCAGGCAGTGGTTACGCCCTATAGTCCCCGCAGTACTGGTGTGATATTTACTTGTGTAGCAGGCAGTGTTTACGCCCTATAGTCCCCGCAGTACTGGTGTGATATTTACTTGTGTAGCAGGCAGTGGTTACGCCCTATAGTCCCGGCAGTACTGGTGTGATATTTACTTGTGTAGCAGGCAGTGGCCGTCGCCTAAATTCAAATGCAACATAACACTAATAGTTCAATATTTAAACTACAGACTTACATATTACTTCCAAATTACTTAAAAGATATTACTTATTAATAGCGTTTTGTCCCGTGCTTCTAAGAATGTGCACTTATACTACGGTCTCTAATTCAGTCACAAGAAGCGCTGGCACTTAATTTCCAACAACAATTCGGTCCAACACCAAGCCGTGTTTATGCCATCTATAATTTTGGCTCGAGCCTTTCTGTCTTTATGGTCACTTTAGCTATGTTTAATTCATTCTCCAATTTTTGTGCTATCACCCAGACTGCTATCACATTTGATAACTTGTTATGCTCCAATCAAGAGTTATAACAAACATGCCAGTCCGCACAGCTTTTCAGACGCTCTTGAAAGAACTGGATATCTCTTTAAACTGTTAAAACGTTTATTTACAGGGAAAATGCTGTGATAGCTTCCAATCAAAGCAAAGGTCCTGCCTGCTAACCCTTGTTTGAATAGATCCGACGTGAACATTACCTATATGATTTTATAGTTTTAGACTTTAAACAAAAGACAGCAATATTATGTGTTTCTTTTCACGCTCATACCAAGGATTGGCGAACAGAGACAGAATAGAATAATAAATAGAACTGCCTATAATTAGTATTGTTGCACACATGACTGAAATTGGGTTAAGTGCCGAAATTCGTACGACAAAGTAGCGCTGACAAAATGGTGTCTCTAAACGTGTATTTTTGGCTGTAGGGGGGCCTACCAAGATGTTCTTGAACCCGGGCCCACGGGTACCTTGCTACGCCACTGGTTAGGGTTATGGTTAGGCTATCAAGTAAAATTAAACAACTACCCACCTCTTGTCTATGGAATATCTAAAAGTTAAGTGAGTGTTATACTCTTAACATAATCAAGGGACTAATGTAGATTAGAACTTAGAAATAATAATTTATAAGTGTTGCTATTGTGAACATTTAAGAGAAACAAATTTATGTGATAGCATTCTTTTGAAACAATACATTTTTAAGTTATACAAAAACTTATGTTGTGCTGATTACCTTTAAAATGTAGGAAGCTCAAATTTGAAATGTAGGCCTACAATTTAGGTCTTGGCTAGTGTTTTTATGGGTATTGTTGTATGATGAAAAAAAAAAAAGAAATTGAAATTAAATGGACCTATTTTCAAATATTTAAAAAAAATTCATAGGAAAAAAAAAAGATAGACACAGGACATGAAGAGATTCCTTGAGTGACTAGACCCCCAGCCAATATCAATGAGCAGACTTATGTAACCTGGCAAAATTAGGAACAAATTAGTTTTTATAGTGTTCAGTTTTGACTGTAACTTCAAGATGATTTGACATAGAACCTTAATGAGTATTTGCAAACTATTTTTTAACCAGCATTGACCTCCATTTATAATTTAATTTTTTTTTTTTGACATTCAGAGCAGTTCTATGGTACATGTGGCTCCACCTATGACTTAATGCAGACAAACACACAGTCTGCTATACTAAAGGTGGACATGCCATCTGACATGAAGATGTATCAGGACCCAACAAGAGATATCAAGTGTGACATAATTTTGACCTTCACACATGGCATGAACCTTCTGATTGATCTTTACTATGTGGATATCATCCCACTATCCAATGACAGAAAGTCTTGCCCAACTGGACTGGAGATATTTGATCAAACTGGAAGAAAGTATTTTGGTATGTATTGTTAAAAAAAAAACTAAGGCAACACAAATACCAAAAGATCATTTGTTCCCTTTATAGAGTTTTCTTTTAGAAAATTTTAGTGTATAGAATCAGAATTGCATAAAACTTTTTTTTCTGCTATTCACAGTCTCAATCAGATCTATTGATTTATTCAACATTTTATATTTCTGGAATTTTCTAATTATTACTTTTAAAAATAAAACATTACTTTTTTTTTAACAGACAGGCTTCTTCTAAATGGCTTGAATTTGTCTAGCCATAAGACCTAAGTATTTGTAATTCATTTTTATTGCTTTATTACCATTTCTGAGCATGCTATAGGCATGAAAGTAGCGCTGTAAAAAAGCTATAATATTATTATTACTTAACATAACTTCACTTTTCTTTCTTGTCTTTTCATTCAGGTAGCCGTATATGCATGGAGGCCTGGGAATGGGAAGAGAAACACCAACAGGCGGCATATAAACCATTGGTTGTTGAAAGCTCGCCCCTCACTTTCCGTTTAGTTAGTGACGGACCATACAAGGGTCAAGGTTTCAGGGTGCATTTAAATCAGTTTAGACCTTACTGTAAGTCTGATATTTAAAAAAAAATAATTTTTGTTTTTTGACCATAGGATTATGATCCAGGAAATATTTTTTTTTGTAGCATTCAAATAGTCTTGGTCCTATTTTATTGAAAAACTTAAGGGTTGAAACCTTTTCATTTCTTGAGCAGGAGCCTAACGTAACATAATAGTTGGCAGATATCTTACGCTTGTTACTACTAACAACAGAATTTGTTCAATGACAAAATCATCCAAGTAAACAATAAATGTCTCCCAGCTTAATATCTCAAGGGAGACAATTTTTAAAAAAATGACTTATAGGGCCCAGTTGCCGTTTTCATTGGTAATGTGGTCTTGTAAGGAATACCTATCTTTAGCATCTCAACTCCATTGCTAGGATCCTCCAAGAATCTCAAGCATACAAAAATGTGGCCATGAACAAGGAGCGCATCAGATTTTAGTGTCTTTGACTTTTCAGATGATGCCAAAGTGTCTGTGTCACTTGATATAAATCTAGAATTCATCTCATCATCATCATCTCTGCCTGTGGTCCCTTCTGAGGCATAGGCCACCAACCAGCTTCCTCAAGGCTTCTCGGTTCTGGGCGAGTCTCTCCAACTGTTCCCACATCTGGCCCATCTGCTAGGCATCTGCTTCCAGATCGCATCGCCATGTATTCCTGGACTGTCCCCTCTTCCTCTTTCCTTGAGGGGTTCCAGGTTAGGGCTTACCTTGTTATGTTGGATGCAGGCTTGCACAGGGTGTTTACTACAAGCTAATGACCATTCCACACACATGTTTTCACAATAATATAGTAGCTTTAAGTAAAAAATTACTTTGAAGTAATATTAAAAGTTACTGAGGTAAGAATGAAGTAAACTTATCAGCCCCCTAAAAATAAAAGCAGAATGATTTGAATGTCTCTTTAGAATGTGTTAACAGATAATCTTCTTCATTGTCCACCCAGGGCCTTGTTATACAAGAGAGTTTAGGTGTGAGCAGGTACAGCGATGTGTACATGATGATCTGACCTGTGATGGCTGGGATGACTGTGGTGACTTCTCAGATGAGAGAGTGAATGCCGGCTGTCACCTTTTGACTCCATCAGAAATATGTGGTATCATTATTGGAGCAATACTTCTTATAGCCACTGGTGTTGTGACTGTCTGGTTTGTCATTACCTACTCAAGATTATCTAAAGAGTTTGGATTGGTGAGTAGTTTCTGTGATTTAAAAAATATATAGTGAAATAGAAACAGAAGAAAATGTAACAAAAGTTTTTGATTAATAATTCAGCATCTCTGCTTTCACCTTACCCAAAATCATACACCAGACAACCTTTTTTTTTTTTTTTTTTTTTTTTTGTGGTATTCTTCCTATGAAAAAGAAAAAAAGGCAGTGATATAGAAACATTTGTTTAAATAGAAGAAACTACAGCTGAAGAAAAAAAAAGACAGTGAAATAGAAACAACATTTGTTTAAATAGAAGAAACTCCAACACAAATTTTTCTCAATAATAATTTTGAATCCCCAGCTTTTATCCTTATAAAGTAATGCAAAATAACTTCAGTTTGTCATCTGCACATTTTGTACTTTTATTTCCAACTAGACAGTTGAAGTCAAAGACACTCTGGGAGCTTATCATGACCTTTTTGTTGAGGATTATTATATTATAGTTATTCTTAACATTACTGAGTGTTTTATAATTTAATTCTAAATGTTTGCCATTATTTGCTTTATAAGTTAATTAACATGACCCTATATTTTTATCCATTTTTTTTTTAATCTTTGAACTAGAAGATATCTGAATCAAAGATGCCTATTGCTCTAAATGAGTCGAAGGCCAGTATAGATCCCAGCTTGACTTTCCCACGTCGATACAACTCAAAAGAGTCACTTAGCAAAATGTCTCGTTCCACTGCTCCTACGGCAGCAAACAAGTATTACTCCAACAATTCCTTGGATAAGGCAGAATTAGAAAAGGCTGAAAGGTAAACCATAAAACTAAAACTAAATCATTTACTTTAAGTGTGGGGATATATTATATACCTGGTAATCAGTGGTGTAGATATGAAGTTGTCAATAGTTGGGAGCCTGGGGAGGGGGGGGGCACTTGACCTCTTTAAGAGACCCTGCATTTTAACATTTGACATCATGACATGAGATATTTAAAGTAAAAAAAATAATGTAATGCTCATGTAGGGGCCCCCGGGAATTTTCAAATCCCCCCTTCCACCCACCATGGCTACACTACTGCTGGTAATATACAAATGAACATAAATAAACAGGAATGGTTTTATTAGTTGATTTAGATGTTATCTTGGTAATAAAGGTGCTATAAATAGCATAGACCATGTATGCATAGCATCTTTACCATGAAAAAAGTGTTATATCTGTGCTTTTAACTCTTTCTCTCCATAATTATTTTCCACCTTCTGATGCTCATTTGTGTTTCACTACCCTGTTATGATTAAACGTCAATAACTTTTTTGTATATAATCAGAAAATGTTATATTTGGTATATAATTATAGCAGTATGCATGCTCTTTTTACATAGCACAAATTTAAGTTTATAAAACCAAAAATTAATTTAATTTCATGGGTTCAAATCAATATAAGTATGATTAGTTAGGAGAGAAAGAGTTAAATAGACCAAAAAAAAAAAGAAACTTTTAACACTGCACAACAATGTTCTTCTTCAGCAGATCCCATAAATTGTAGATGTTGAATTTTAATTGATTACATGGAATTATTCCACTGAGCATTGTTATGCTTTCATTAATTTTTAGATTATTAATGATTAAATGCAATTCATGTCTCTGTCTATCATTAATGTAGAGAAAGCTAGAGTAGGCTTGGATTTTGGGAAGTACATTTGGTTATAGTAAAGAATTGGATTTGGGGGAGTGGTGGCTGATTGGTAAAACATAGTACTTGGTTTCTGACCCTTGAGCTCAAATCTTCGTGAAGCCTGGGGGTTTGAATTTTAGGATTTTCAGGATGCCCCTGAGTCCATGAAGCTCTAATGGGTACCTGAAACTGGTTAGGAAATGTAAAGGCAGTTGATCATTGTACTAGCCACAAGACACTCTTATTAAGTATCTGCAGTAGAAACAGAATACCTTCACAACTTCTGTTCTACATATCATGATGTCTGAAAGTGGTACTTTTTTTTTTTTTACTTTTTAAGATTGGATTACATTAGGAATCTGATTATAATTGAACTGTTTTCATTTATTAGTAAATATGATTCAGTAGATTTGACGCTTTAGATATTTAGTTTGTCAGTGACACACTGCCAGCTAGTAGATGTAAAACTCTAGTTAGTTAAATTGTTGGTAATAGTCTGTATTGTTAAATTGTTGGTAATAGTCTATTTAGTTACATTTTGGTAATGGGGTTTACTATTCTTTCTTGCTTTTGTTTAAAACTTTTTTGCTTTCAATTTTCATCCTAGCCTTTTACTTGGTTACAGAATGACAAATGACAACATGTCTGAACGCTCCTATAGATCCAACCCTAAGAAGGCTTTGAACAATACAAATCAAAATGATGTCAGTGCTGAACCTATTCAGAAAACTGGCCAATACTCTGCAAGAAGGGGGCGTAATGCTTCCCAGACAAGTCTTAACCGCGAAAAGGGGAACCCACCCATTGAAAATGGCCAAGAAAAAGAGAGGAGATCTCAAGAGAAAGATGACAGCGATGATGACAGACGCAGAAGACGAAGTCGGGATAGGAGTCCACGTAGGGATAGATATTACAGTGATGATGACAGTGACTATGATTACTATCGAGGTCGCAGGCATCGAAGGCGAAGCTATGATCGTTATAGTGATGATGATAGTGAATACGAAAGAGAGAGTAGGCGCAGGAGCAGAGATAGATACAGAGGCAGATATGATGATGATAGTGATCAAGATTCTGACCGAGCCTACAGACGCAGAGACAGCCGTGAAAGAGATAGATACCGAGATGATGACAGAGGGCGTGATAGTCGCGACAGAGATAGATACAGAGATGAGGATAGAGGTCTCCCTGACAAAAGCCGAGACAGAGATGATGATAAAGGTCCCCGTGAAAAGAGCCGTGACAGAGATGATGATAGGAGGCGTGATAGCCGTGAGAGGGATAGGTACAGAGATGAGGATAACGAGCGTAGAAGCCCTCCGGATGACAAAAGACGAAGCCCTGATGATGACTATGATGATGATCGCCGTAGGCGACATAGAAGAAGCAGAAGTGGAGACAGAAAGCGAGATTCCTACGATGATGATGACAGGAGGAGAAACCGCGGGAGAAGTCCTGACAGGCGGCGAAATTACTCACCACCACCTTACCCAGGCCAGAAAGAAAATGTTGGACCTGGTGATGATGCTCCTCTTCCACCGCCTCCTTCTGGTGAAGAAATTCATCGCATGGAATTGGCCAAGCAACTTGCTGATCAAGCAAAATCAGCAGGGCAACCCTCAAAAGCAAAGTTGGATTCTGCTCAAAAACCAAAAGAAGAAATTCCTAAAATACCAGATTTACCCAAATATGAGCCTCAGAAGTCTGTGACTGAAGTTCAGAAACGGGAACAGCCTAGACTGGAATCTGAGCCTTCTAGATCATCTAAGGCTCCATCAAGGCAGTCTCATGAACCATCAAAGCGTCAGAATGATCCTCCAAAACAGACGTATGATCCTCCAAAACAGTCATATGACCCTCCAAAGCAGACATATGATCCTCCAAAGCAGACATATGATCCTCCAAAGCAGACATATGATCCTCTAAAACAGCCTTCTGCTCCAATACATGATTCTTCTGAACAACTCAAAGCTGTTTCTGATCCACCCAAGTCTCGCTGGGAACCACCAGCTAAGAAACGAGAGCCACAAAGACAACCGCCTGAACCAATAGATGAAAATGTTCGCAGGCGCAACACCACCGACAGAAGAGAAAGGTATTCCAAGAACCGCTGGACACCTAAAGAGAACAATCGTAGCCAAGAATCACCTCCACCAGAATATGAGGATGTATCTCTGCCGCCAACAACAAATATAAAAATAAACTACAGAGAAGAATCTGTATAATGTTAGCAGTAGAAATTGTTGAGTGCCAACTTTAAATTGAAAGTTTGACAGAAATCAATAATAGTTTTGAATTTATTAGTTTTTATACTTTCCTTTTGTACATTTAGCTTATAAACTCGTCAAAGTGGCAGCACTTAAAGCAATGAACAATTTCTAGTATGTTTACCTTGGACTTAATAAATATGCTTCAATACTTTTGTAAATACTTTCCCTCCTAGTCTAGAATTGAAGTTTTGCATTTTATGTTAGACTTTGTGTTGAGTGCATTAGAATCTGTCCCAAACTTAGGTCTCGCAACCAATGCTCAAGACTATATTGTTACCTCATTGCATGACATTACATGATATAGGTCATGGTTTTTGTTAATTATATTTATCAAACTTGTTGGGACCAGACCAGTAATGGAGATTTAATAAATGATTCATTTTTCATTTTTTTTTTAAAACTTCATAATAAAACAATAAGCCATAATATACATGATAAAAATATAACCTGATATCTAAGCATTTTTTTTTTTTGCATATGGATTTTTTAATAGTATATTTCTTTACTTTGTATTATAATTATTTTTTTTTTGTAAATAATTTCTTGCCTTAATTTTTTTTCTGTGTACATAAGTTAAATATGCTTAAATAAATAAATGACACTGTGTTACCATGGTAATGATGTAAAACTACTGCAATATCTGACTTTTTTTTATCCTTCTTGTATATTTCTAAATGTTGTAGGAGTCCTCTTTTCTAGAACCCAAGCGGTGTTTACAAACATTTGAAATGCCCGACAATTCTTCAGATACATTAATTAGCATTACTTCTACTGGTTCTCAACAATTTCATTGTTTGTGACCAAGTTTTATCTTTCCAAGCTGTGAGAAAAGAAAGCAGTGGCCAGACCCTGCCACTTCAATTAAAATCCTGGCATACAAAGGTAACTTTATAATGTACCTCCAATTTTATAGATTTTTTTTTTCTTCTTGTGCTTATTTCACTTCCAATGTTTAGTGTCTAGTTACAATCACATACTAATAGATCAATGACCTTAAAACTTAGCTGGTGCTCGGCTAGTGTCCTCTTTTATAGTTGAAACTCTATTATTGCTAGAATATTTGATAATGCCATTTAACTGTTGTTGTTTGTTTTTTGCTTATTGTAGTCGCTCATTTCATTCTTTTAGATCTAAATGTTATCAGCACTTTTTGGAGGGTTCATATACTAACTAGCTGATTAGTAGCAGTAACTGCATTTTTCATAGCAAAAGTTGGCATATATAGTTCTTAAAATTTTTTTTTATGACTGGCATAAAAGACAAAAATCTTTTTAATATTTGTTTTATATAGTATTATATTCTATCCTGGTAGTATTAAATACTTCAATTCCCAACAGTAAACAAAATAGCATCTAAGCTGTTATCTTAGTAAGCTATTCTGAAGAATACAAATACATATCATAATATATATATATATATCTTTGTCATTGCTATGTATATTTTTAACACACTGTTAACTAATTCTAGTTTAGTTTTTGTACAAAGCCTTTCTATGATGTAAGAGGTATTATCATTTACTGTTTTTTTTTTACTTCTCAACTTGACAAAGCACATTTCAGCTTCTAGTATTTACTATAGAAATTGAATGGGACTATGGTATAAATGTGACATTAATTAGACTTAACAGGCATATAAACTATTGGGTGTACATAATGGAAACAACACTAGAACGATAAAGTGTTTTGTCGAGTTACCATTATACATTTTGTATAAACAGACATGGCTTTGCACCAATCATCTGTTTACTGTTTTAATCTCTAAGTGTACATCAGCATTCCAAACTTAATAAGAATGCTGATGATGCCATGGATACATATGTTTTGTATATAGTAATTTTTATGACATTTTTACTTTTGCATATTATGGTGTATATATTTGTATTGAACATTCCTTTTAATACCTCTGTATTTACACATTACTAGTTGAACAATTACATTCCATGATTTTTATGCACAGCTTTTGTACAAGAGGCAATCTCAGACAGCAATCTGCTACATATTTTTATTTGCTTTTTTTTTTTTTTCACTGTTTTATGACATAATGTCTTTTTGTATATTTCATAGGCTCAAATATAGTTGATCTAAATTTCGAATTCTCAAAAGATTGCAGACAAAAAAGTCTTAGGAAATATATGATAGGTAGTCATTGATTAACATGTTTGACTAGATTGACGCATGAATTGCATAGGACATAATTATCTTTTTTGAAGTAACAGCTGTAATGCTTAAGGTAATATTACAGCCTGGTTGTTTGGTATGTGTTCCTCTAACTGTTACTGCGATAGTTCTGGGTGTGAACCCTGCCTACTGCATTCCCCCACTGTTTTGTGATGAGGGAGGTTTGGGTCAGAATGTAACCTCAGTTCTGAAAGAACATTCAAATCATAAAACTACACAAAAACAGATGATTTTATACTGGGGTACCTTAGTTGTTTTTAACTAGTATAAGCTGGTCTTGATAAATGAATTCAAGTGACTGTGGTTATCTTACCTGTTAATGTAAATTACTGCGATTACTTTCATTATCAATATCTTGAATTAGTAAAATATTAGTAAAGCCAAATACTCTTTTAATTAAAGTCTATAATAATGTGAAAAACCAATGTAGTTATTACTGTTCCCAGCTATGAAGTCAGTTTGTTAAGGAACCAGAAATCAATGTGCTAAAACAAAAAGCTGATGAAAATGAAATAAAACTTTTGAAGTCCCACTGTCTAAGTGAATATAATGAACTCAGTCTAATACAGTTTCCGTTTTGATTCTATTTTAGCCTGTTATATCAATTCTCTTTTTTTTTCTTCAGTTTTTATATTCAGTTTTAGAATATCCATATTAGTTCATTAAAATAGTTTTAAACAACGAAAACAAGAATTAAATCATTTTGAGTCTTCATTCTGTTTAATGCTAATTACTTGTTTATGCTCCAATTAATGTTCTCTTTATTTTTTGATTACATAACTTAAACTAGAACAACACCCAAAGTTTGGATCTACATTCTGTAAACTGTACAAGTCCAATTAAAAGTTGGTAGAGTAAATGATTCACATCACCAGCTCTGGTGATTTTTTACTTTCCATTGCAAAAAAAAATATAAGAAAAAATTTTTAGACTGTAAATATTACTATGACTGTCACTGAACTCTTCAATGTAATTTATCATGGCTCTTTTTTTTTCTACTAACCTTTCTTGTTGCAGTTAACATTTAAAAATTTTTGTCAATAAAATCCAAGAATGATGTTTTTGCAGTAGAATTTATTTTTTTTAGTATTTTACTTTTGTATGTTTGTAGCATTTTATGTCTTGAGAGATTTTTTCCCTTCGTGTTCGCAACCTCTTGTGATTTAAGAGGCCAATCCTTGGTACACAGCTTTGTTCACAGGTTGGGGTTATCATTGAATGCTGTAGCACTTTACCCTCCTTTCTAGTTCTGATATGAAGCCATCTGGAATCCAGGACCCTAGCTTTATGCTTGCTCTTCATGTGGCTCTATCCAGTGACACTTTTTTCCAATTTTTAGTGTCAATTTTGAAGAGCTTCATGCCGCGTTTGCATACATCAGTATACCTTATTTTGGGAGACCAGCATCTCTCCTGCCTTCTATTAGATCATCATACAGAATATCTTGTGGCATTCTTTATTGTGTGTGTACAATTATCCTCAAGATATTTGAAAATGATAAAACAAATCTGTGCACATTTAATTTGTCTTACAAACTGTTAATCACAATTTTTGTTTTTAGACTTGGTACTAAAATGTCCAATATAAATTCATTCAAGAAATTAATTATGGATAAATCAGTTACACAGAGTCTTTATGAACACTAGACCATCATACCTTAATACAAGCTCTGGAGAAAGATGAGGATAAAAGCAGAACTTATGAGGCACATGTTTTTTTTTACCCTTCTAAATAAAAAAACAACATTTCATTAACTTTTACAAATACCTGATAATGAGCTTAGAGATTCTGTGTTTTTCTGGGTTATAAAAGTCTTAAACCTTTAGTCAAAATAAATGTCTTGGCTTGACTTGGACTCTGGCTAGGGCCATGAGCCTAAGGTATTTAATGATGAGCCAACTCAGGTCTACATCAAAACCCTAAAGAGTATCTTTTAAGATCCCCAGAAATGAGTCAATGCAACTTACACCTAGACCAATGGTGATATTTGGAAACTAGTTTAAATACAAACAAAACAGTAAGTATTCTAGACCAGAGTATATGAACATTTCCATAATCACTCTGCAACAATACTAATAGTTAACCAAAGGCTGCTAGGCTTACATTGAATGGAGCTAATCAACAAAAGGGATGTGCCCAATTCATAAAATAAAAAAAAATTGTAGTTATGTTCTTCTACATTGTATTTTACGAGGCAAAAACAAGCTGAAATGTTCTAGAAAAAAAATGTCTGCCTAATATATACATATAATAGAAATGAAATTTAACTCAAATTTTAAGAATATTGTTTTTATTATTTTGTTAACATCTAGTGATGTCATTGACATACATGCAGATTGAAAGACAGATGGTAGCATTCTTTCACTTTTTATATCTACTATACAACAAATATAAAAAAAATAAAGCATATTTGATAAAAACCTTAAACAACCTTGAACTTCTGACTAGACTTATTAAAGTATAGCAAAGCATTTAACAAAATCAACAACAAACACATGTACAGCACTGCATTTTTTAAAAACTAACTGCGTTTTTTTTTTTTACATCCAACAGACTAAGGCACACTTAAAATATTTTTTTTTTTTTTTTTTTTTTTTACAAATTTTTGTCACTCAGTCATTGAAACAACAAAATTCCATCAAAGTAATGCAGAGAGTGGAAGATTTCTGATGTCAAAACTAATATCAATCATAAATAGAAAAAATACAAAACAACAGTTTTAGATTTTAAAAATGTAATACCGGTATTCTTTGACACAATAGCTTAGAATTATATTAAAAGCATTAATCTCTCTCTCAATAGCATGTTTAAATATTTTATAACAGCGTAATTTTGAGAGGCCTGAAGAGAATAGTTATGTTCAAGTAAAAACATATGAAGCTGTGATTATCCTCCAAGGGGTGTTTCATTGATTCTCAATGACAATCGCTGATTGAGTAATTTGAATTGCAAAAAAACACACTCAATAACTTTTAGTTGCTCGAGTAAAATGTTTGTTTTACATGTTTCGGATGTTGCTTTAGAGTTAAAGATTACTTCCTAGTCCAAATCTCCTGCAGGGGGATGGGGGCAGTCATGGTTTGAACCAAGGAATATTGATAAATTCAAATGACAGTCCAAGGCGCAAACCCCATGACCAGACATCCATCTAGATCTTGTCAAGTGCATCTTTTAAGCTATATCATGCTCAGTGCCCTCTGGTTCTGGTAGGGATTGCCTGGGAGGTTACCATGCTGCCACTCAGCAAACACAATTATTATTACTGACCCCTTTAGTTGGTAGGCAAAAAGTCAAACATTTTATTTGTGCTATAATCACAGCCATAATTAAAAAATTACTAGATGCTAAAATTGCTAGAATTCTATGCCAACATTTATAAATACATTGTAATAGCTCAAGAGATATGTTTTCATCTAAAATTTATCACATGTAAAGTAGGGGGAGCAACCATATGTTTAAATAGTTTGCCACACAAACAAAATGATGGTAGCAGTCAAGCATTTAAAAAAGCACGCACATTCAAAGCAGCTTATGTGGTCACATGTTAAAAATAATAATAGGAGTCACAAATCTGAAGTAATGGTGGATGTCACATTTGAGAAATAATGGCAGAAATCTAATGTTGTGGTAGCTATTAGAGCATGGAATGGGTTGCTGGAGCTAGCAAGGAAAACCAAAGACAGCAGAATTTAGGTCATTGGTTAATACGCAGGACTGAATGCATGACGCATAGGGGCATAAGACGTAGTCATCTTCCTTTTTGAAGTAATATATGTATTATATAAGATAAGCAGTGGTAGATGTAATGCCTTTAAAGTAACAACATCAGTCAGACACTTTTGGTAGAGGTAGTAGCCACTTTGAAAGTAGGGATTAAAAAAAAATCACACCCTGAAACTTATGATCATTATCTTCAGCCTTTTTGCCACGGATTCTATTTCACAACTTTTTTCTTCATTGCCATTGCCATGATATTTGCTCAACAGACACTTTAGAAACAAAGTTTTTTACTGTGTATGTCCTAATAAAATATTTTTTTTTTCAAATGTGTACCAAGGGATCCAATCATAGAGTGAATAAAATGATCATCTTTTCGACAGAATCTTTTTGTGTTGTAGTTTTCTTTCAATTATAAATGTTCCCACATTTAAATATAATCTCTTGTAATTGTTTTTATTATTTTCCACATTGTTAGAATCTTGTGAAGACTTTCTTGGAGACTTGAGCATAGTGTACTGGAAAATATTTCAAATAGTGACGTCAATCACACATTTCAAACAATGGTACTTCTAATGACCTCACTGCTGCTTCCATAACTTCACAGTTTTGTCACTGCCCCCTGTCAAGAGTGTTCCTTTACAGAGATCTAGGCAAGTGACAGCCCCTGTTGATAGTGAATTAAGAGATGAATATTATCACATGACAAGAAACAGTAATTCATAGTGTTGGAGGATTATTTATTGTGTTGAATAGTAATAATAATAATAAGGCTTGTTGTTGAGACAGAAGATGAGGAATGCAGTACTTCCGTGGCTATGCAGCTTAGCTGTGACCTACAAATTTTGCCACATCCAGCGCAGGCATAACCCTTGTGTTGAAACAAGAAAACAAATGATTAGTTTTAAATTGCAGGTGAAGTTTAAAACACAACTAACCTGAATGTGCTGGTAATGTCTGAGTTAACTGCCCCTTGTCCATATCCCAGAGACAGAGTTGTCCCCCTGAGTCACCTACTAGGATGGAAGTTGCTCCAACTAGGCGCATACAACTACAGGACAATAAAAACAATAGCTTAGTAACCAACATAGTCAAATACAACTATCCGTCAGAAATGATAAGTTATATATAAATTAATAATAAGGCTTGTCTTTTGAATTAGAAGATTAGTGAAGAATACAGTATTTCTCGTGGCTGTGCAGCCCAAGCTGTGACCTACATATTTTGCCACATCCTGAGCTGTCAGCTCTTTTGCAGACTGTGCCAGTGAAACATAGTTTTCTTCAGTTGTTCAGCACTGATGTACAGGGTGTTGGTTATGTTGGGTTGGGTAAGGTGGATTAGGAAGGGGTATTCCATGAGGTTATGGTTAATGGTTTCATAAGGGTTAGTGCAGTGTCTACAAAGGGGGGAGTTGTGTGGAATATATTTTGTTAAGATGGTAATTTAACACAGGTGTGTGTCCTGTTCTTAGTTGGAAGATTGCAGATTGCTCTTTGCTGGGAAGGAAGTTAATACTGTCTAGTTTGTTTGGCATAGTCATTTCTTTGTACATAGCGCTGCCTGTGTTTCCTGATGCCCATTGGTTGAGCCACTCCTCTTTGTGGTTGTCTATGCTAGTTAAAATGGTTATTAAGAAGTCCTTTAAGCTCATCAACAAAGATTGCTGTTGGCATGAAGTTATCTCCCTTGCTAAAAACATTTATAGTTGAAGTAAATTCTTCTTGGTTACTCTCTCTACATATATACTTGTGGACTGTTGACACACAATGCTTTAACAATGATTATTATTGGCTCCATAACTTCAACCTGCTATTAATCAATTTCACATATTGATAATTTCAGCCTGCTTTTTATCAATTTCACATATTGATGACTTCAGCCTGCTATTTATCAATTTCACATATTGATAACTTCAGCCTGCTTTTTATCAATTTCACATATTGATGACTTCAGCCTGCTATTTATCAATTTCATATATTGGTGACTTCAGCCTGCTATTTGTCAATTTCACATATTGATGATTTCAATTCAAAATATTTAAAATGCCCTTTAATATAAATTTCCTCTGAGCTTACGGTGCAATTGTTCATAAATAACAAAATCAGTGAATGAAAGCAAAGTAAATACTGTATAGAGAAAAAGAGAGGAGTTAGTTCTAAATATAATGCTAACAACTGAAAAAAACAAATTGACAGTTACCATATTGAATACTGCAAGTCTTTGGCACAAATCTCTGTGACAGTCTCCATGTCGAAGACTTTAAGTAAACTGTCAGTACCACAAGTGTATATGCAACGTCTGTCTTGACTCATCAGGCAAGAATTCATAGAGCCAGAGTGTGCTGAAGAGAATCACAACAGGGTAGAGTTAGGAACTAGGCATCTGTTGTTTGTGGTGCAAGAGTTAACATTGCAAATTGTCTGTCTTTGTTTTAAAAGAATTCTTTAAAATCCTCATGGTTAGGAAGAGTGTGACACTGTAATGAGGATTGACAAAGATGATTGGAAGGGGGTGGAACAGAAGAGGAGGAAGTAAGTTTATTGATATGTGAAAGCAGTAGTTTTGAGAGAGGCATGGTGGCTGAGTGGTAAAGTGCTTCACTTCCAAACTGAGGGTCTCGGGCTTGAATCTTAGTGAAGGCAGCATTTTGAACTTAAGGGATTTTTAGGATGCCTCTTCATCGCTCTCATTTTAGGATGCCCAAGAATCCACTCAATTCTAATAGGTACTTGACATTAGTTGAAAAAAGTAAAGTCTTTTGGTCATTGTGCTAAGTCACATTACACCCTCTTAACCATCAACCACAGAATCAGACAATCTTTACATCATCTTCCCTATACATTACAAGGTCTGAAAGGGACACTGTACTTTTTAAAGTAGTTTTGAAGCTAGTTGAAATATATTTTGAATGGTTCAAAATCAACATTTAAAGTTGTATAATTTGTACAAAAAAGTTGAATCCATTTCATTTGGAAAACAAAGTTTTCTAAGCTTAAATTAGATTAATGTCTAAGTTAATTTATACCGGGTACACCAACAATGATAAGATAAACTAACTATCTGGAGCTACAGCCCATCAAATCCCCTAATCAACACTTATAATAATGCAGACTCCACCATACCTGATACTATAGCTAATATATAGTAATGGGACAAATCCCACAATGCCAAGTGGCCTCCTTTTGTACCAGTTATCATCATGCTTCCCTCATCATCAATATCTAGGCAAGTGACACCTTCATCATGATCCAGCTGACCCTGTCAGATACCAAACACACATACATATCTTTTTAAATAAAAAGCTTCTACAGATATAATGGTTTAACAAAGACATAAAGTTGGAAAAACTATAAAGAGAAGGATATAGTTAAGGTTTTAATGCATTTAAAAAAAAGTAAAAAATGAACAAAAATAGTAGATGTTTTGGCAATGGCAAGGCTGCTGAGCAGTAATGCGCTTGGCTTCCGAACCGGTGAAGACTGAGATTTTTAATTTCAAGATCATTGGGAGCCTCTGAGTCCACCAAGCTCTAATAGTCACCTGACATTAGTTGGGGAAAAGTGAAGGCAGTTGGTCATTTTGCTGGCCACATGAAACCCTTGTTAACGTAGGCCACAGAAACAGATGACCTTTACATCATCTGCCCTACAGACCACAAGGTCTGAAAGGGGAACTACTTTTTACTTTGACTATAATGGTAAACCAGAGAGTATATTTCACAATTACCAGATATTCAGGACATGGCAATCCTCCATTTTGAGCTTCAGCAAAGTTCATTTCCCAGACCTAGATTGACAAAAAAATTACATTTATTAATTTGGTCTAAAAAATTATGAAAATTGTTCCTCTAAAATATTGCTCTTTTACTTTTTTTTAGAAACTTGAATTGGTGCAATGTAAAAAGAGCATACATTCTCCAATAATTCTATAACAAAAGTAACATTTTCTGACTACAAACAAAAATGTAATTGAATTTAATCATAACAGGGTAGAATGTACAAATGCGGGAATGAACAATTCTTTCAGAAAGTGGAAAATAATTAATAATAATAATTATTAATAATTATTAAATAATAATAGAGTTACGCTACGATTCAAACTACCAGACACCATAAAGAATAAGTTCAAACCTTAACTGTTGAATCCCAAGAAGCTGTAAACAGTTTGCCAGATTTCCATTTCACACAAGAAACTAAACAAAAATATAGAGAAAAAAACTTAAAAATTTACCAGTGAAAATACAGAAAGTCAAACTAATAAACATACCAGCATACTTTCCACTTACCAGCATCATCATGTCCATTCAATGTATCCAACACTCTTCCATACTCTATACTGTAAAAATATCTGTCGACAGGAAAAAAAAAATTCTTTCGTTTTCTTTTTTCATTTAAAAAAAAAATTTCCTTTCAGAAAAGAATCCTAATTATCTTCCTGACCATTTCTGACACCTTCAGAATGTTTACAAGTGTAATCACCTTCTTTTAAATTTTTCTTAGCAACTAACTAAATACCAACTATGTAAATGAAGTGACTTCTTTCCTTCTTTAAATTAAAAAAAAAGTAGTTAATTTGTTTTACTTCTTAAGTAATAAGTTTTTGGTATGATTTATTTAACAGCCATCTATTGAATTCCATTAGTTGTCAATGGGACATATACTCTTTGTGTGACCCACAATTAATGTGATTATTCAGTGACCACTATTTTTTCCAAAGCATTGGTCAAGTGAGCTCAAGAAACCTCAAAGCATCTCCTAAGCAAGTTAATCTAATCAAATATTAAAAACTGTTATGGTTGATTAGAAAAAAAAGTTATACACTTCTAGACCTTACACAAACTTTCAAACAAACAACTACAAACAAAAGACTTACACCTTATTGTCCCAACAACCAACAACAATAGTTTTATTATCTTCCATCACTTCACAGGATGATAAAGCCTGAAGACAGAGAAATGAAAATCATGCATTTATATCCTGCATGACAAAAAAAAATATCTTAACATTCTTTTCATTTGAGAAAGAATTTCAAACTAGATAATTTAATTGCAATGTTCCAAATAGATAATTGAATTAGACTCTCAAAATGAATAATTGAATTAGTTTTCACTTTGATATGTCATTAATCTCTAATTTGATAAAACTGTTTATTCTACAGCTGCCTCTGCACTGCATGATCTAGCTGCTAATGGTTTCCTCTTCTCTATTGGTACTTTTAGAGTCTTATTTCTGTTCTCTCTAGCTCTGAAGTTCCTTATTAAAGATTTGAGCTACATTATAAATAAGATTGGAACCCAATAGAATACAACAGCTATGAGAGAAACAAATTTTTAATATTTATTTAATCATGTTTGCTTCAATTATTTGTAGGGTTTAATCAAAGTGCAGTGTCAGAACAATATGGTCTTCATTGAATGACTGGTCTTCTTAACTAAATAAGATAAGAATTTTTATTGATCTAATCTAATGGAAATTCAGTTTGATTACAATTGACAACCTCAGTGTAACTACTGTACAAAAACAATATTGATGAAAAATTTGAACAACATTCACATACAGAGATCCCTGTTGGCACCAGCTGGGAAGAGTCTGTGGAAATAGCCTATGACTGATCTTGTGGAGAGAGCTTGCTGCCCTATGCCCCAAATGGTACACCTAAGTCTCAGGATATCCACACTGTTAACACTTGGCTTGGACATGTACACCCAATATCACATGGTTGATTTCCACAGGATATAGTGTGTGGTCATCTCATAGTAGGCAGGAGAGCTGCAGGTTGTTTACTCTATGTAACAACTCTCAAGGTACACTGACCTATACAAGTGTGACAAGAAGCTCTTCAATATAGACACCAACAGCACGGGATTCGAACACATAAAGGATTGCTGATGGTGAACAATACAGAAACAGGAAAAAAAACTGCTAACACTACAGAGTCTGGTGATTGCAAATGCCTAAATTGTGACCATGCATTTGTTTCAAGGATTGACTTCTTTACTCACAGGAGAATATGCAATGAGAAAGGTCTCTTGAGACGTAAAATGCCTGTGACCTTTAACCAATATTATCATCCTCAGTTTAATACACACAAATCAATGAAACAGATGATAAACATTATTTAGTGTGACCTAATTAAAACTGTTCATTTAACTAGCATACTGTACCATGAGAGACATATTCACACTACGAAGCTGCCGCTGATCTTCCAAAGAATACATTTTCAAAAAACTATCTAGAAGACAAAAAAAACACTTTTAATAAAACAATACAAATGACATTTATTTGGAAACTATTTCACTAGAAAAGGTTTGCATTTTTATGGAGATCAAAACATGGCCATGTACCAAACATGTCTTTGTACCAAGCATGAACATGTACCAAACATAGATCTTTATTGATTTTAACAAAGAATAACACCAACCTTGGGATACTGAAAATATGCTCAGTCCATCAGGAGACAGTCTGACTTCTGCTACAGCACTAGATAATAAAAAATAAAAGTTGTATAGAAACAGAAAGTAAGAAAAGTAATACAGCTTTAATATTCAGAGATGCATTGTGGGAACCAAAGACTTACTCTTTGTGAAGAGCGTACTGGAGATGGCAGGTGAGTTTTGTAAGGTCAAGGCTGCTAGATGAACCCATAGTAGAAATGTTATCCACTGAATCTTTTGGAAAAAATATGGATGTAAGGAAAACTTGATTAAACACAATATTGTAAGAAAGAAACATTCACTAGATAAAACACAATA
>JADKLZ010000167.1:30495363-30511507 GCA_021533235.1 Biomphalaria straminea
TTGTAAGAAAGAAACATTCACTAGATAAAACACAATATTGTAAGAAAAAAAAGATACATTAAGAAGACATGGAGATTTTGAAAAAATGGGCAAGTGTTAGGACAAGTTTGAAAAAGTCTACAGAGTCTGGAAGCACACAAGGTACCCCCCAGGCCTTTCCCTGGTGGAGGCTACCCAGTCCTGAACAAGGTTTAGCACAAAGCAGGGCCAGTGTCCAGTTAATTCATATTTAGCACATGATTCAAGCCAAGCTTCAACACATGGTACCACCCCGATAAGGAGAGGAAGAGGACATGTATCTCATATTCTTCTAGACTGCCCCAGACTTGCTGAATTCCATCTTGACAGGTCTGAGAAGCCACAAGTTCTTAAGTTGTATGATGAAATATTTGCATTACATTTTCTGTCCTGGGATTTTATTACAAGAGAGGATCTGAGCCTCTCAGGACCTCTCACAAATGGAGTTTGATGATAATGATTTGCAAATATGATTGTTAGGAAAACACATTTTAACATATTCACTTGATAAAGCACAACAACGTTGGAAGTCATAAGACGTTTAGGAGGTAATAAAAAAATAATTTATTATAAATAAAAAAAGTTTAAAATACAATTAGCAAGAGTCACTTAAAACTATTTGATTACAAGAAATTACTATTAAATATTTTATGTTGAATATTTCTGAAACAGAATTTCATAATGATAAATGTATTTTAAAGAAAGTTTTTGTAAATAATTATTCAAAGTCTCATAAAAATGCAAAAAAAATGTTACCAGCTGTATCAAAGGTCAAATCAATGTCCTTGGCTAGGGGAGATGAACTTTGTACAGCAGTTAACTGGGGCAGCGAGGACTCTAAAATGTAGCTAGGAATACTCTGTGACTTAAATCTCTGTGGATGTGGTCCTCTAAACAATTGTTTTGGTGTTTGGCCAAACTCCATGATCTGGGTCTCAAGACTTCGACGCTCTGAAGCATCCTGAATACTGGGTTTAAAAAACATAAGTATTGATTTTTTTTCTGTATCTTTTCAGGTCACATGAATGACAAAAACACACAATCAGATTGTATAAATGTTGTGGTAAGTAAATGAAATGTTAAGATAAGATAATTTTTATTGATCCAATCTAATGGAAATTCAGTTTGACTACAGGTACTTAACTAAGACAATGTCTCACCTGTCTAAATCAATTGCTCCTTCATAAGTCAAATAATAAAAAACTGTAAACAGTAAAAAAAAAGATGTTTTTGTTTTTTAAATAGGAAATGTACAACAAAAACGCAGGACATACACATACACCAAAATTGAGAATAAACATGACTGACAGATAAATTATTTACTTTTAAATGCCTCAGACTCAGTTTCCAACTTTCACAACCATATAGGAGTACAGAGACCACTAGAGAAGAATACAGTTCTTTCTAATTCTATTTGAAATAGATGTTAATCTTTCAGATTTTCAAGTTTGCTCATGACAGCTCATTTAGACCAGAGAGAGAATAGACTTTTGATGTATTAGACGTTTAGATGCCAGATGTTTAGTCAACAAGCAGTAGTTAAACTTTACAAAATAAACTTAGATCTCACTAGAACTCTGTCTAAAATAAACTTAGATGTCACTAGAGCTCTGTCTAATTCTTTGGCCCAATATTTAACATGCAATATTTAGTACAGCCACAAATACACTGCAATATACAAAAATTTTTTTTTCAACTACTATATTAGAAACTACTAAATTTACCATTGTCTGCCTTCCAAGCTTCTTCTCCTCTCTGCTGATAGCCAAACACAAGGTCAATCCAATGATGAATTTTCCTGGAAACAATATCAGACTCTAAAGCGTTTCTCAGAATAGTAACAAGTTCTGTAGGAGCTGCAAGAAAATGTTTCTCATCAATAATGTATTCAATAAGGAGTTTGGAACAATGAATTGGGAAAGATTAAGTCAAGTATATATATAATTTAATTGGCCAAGTAAAAGTCAAGTATATATTATTAAATTGGCCAAGCATAAGTTAAGTATATATAATTTAATTGGCCAAGTAAAAGTCAAGTACATATTATTAAATTGGCCAAGCATAAGTTAAGTATATATCATTAAATTGGCCAAGTATAAGTCAAGCATATACCAATCAATTGACCAAGTATAAGTCAAGTATATATCAGTCAAAATCCACCTTACACTAAGCACATCCCCCCCCACACACACAATAAAAAAACAACAACTCACAAGATGCCCAAGGAGGTAATTCTACATCACCTACAGGTCTGCCATCATTTCTAAATCCAAATGTCACTGGCTGCAAATAGATTGATATTAAAAAGCAAAAATAAATACAAATAACTGAGTTCAGACAACAAAACAAACAAAAAAAAAAAAGGGTAAGTTAAATTGACATTTCTCACCAAACTAGAAAAAAAACAATAAAAATGTAATACTATAAAACATCAGTATTACAAATAATTTATTTGGTTTTGTTTTGTTTAAAAGAAAGTTGTACCCCTTTATGTAACAGGAAATCTCCATTTCCACTGTAAAACTCTGGAATCAATTCTTTAAAATCTGAAGCTCCACACAAGACGTTATTCCAAGTGTCTAAGAAGCTAGAAAATCAAGAATTCATTGATAACTAGGAGTATCCATTATTATAAAGTGGGATATACAAGTGAAATTCTTGTAACCCGACTAGACCAACTATTTCTTTGAAAGATGAAACTAAATTGTCAATTGAGGGGAAAAAGGCCCAACAGTATTTCTGTTTGGAGTGTTTATTTTGTATATTACTGATGTTACTTTAAAAAAGAAGATAATTGTGTCCTAATCATTTCATGTGTCAATCTAGTCTTGCCTATGCATGCATTTTTTTTCACACTAGAATGTCTAAATGTCAAATAAAACTTTGAAAACCCTGATACCAACTTGTTAAACATTCTGTCTGGGTGATCAAACTTTCCATTTTGTAAGCACAAGACATACTCTGGAGCTGAAAATACAGACAAATAAACTTATGGAAAAAAAAAGAAAAGAAACTATTTACAAATTACAATTGGAAAGAATGATCTTTGCCTACATATGTACTATCCTTTTATAAGAATAATAAGGCTATTCTTCGAGTCCAAAGATTAATGAGGAATGCAGCCCCATGTAGACTGCATGGTCTGAAAGGACAACTTTTCTTTAATTTTACTCATGTCTTTTTATAAAACTAACCTAAGAGAAAAAAAATCCATTCGGAAGAAAGAAAAAGGTAAAATAACATTATATACTACTTGTACAAACAAATTGAAACTCCTCCCACTGAGGTACTCACCTATACGAGCCAAATAGAACAGAACATAACCAGGTGTGGAATAGTGAGAGCCATACAGAAACTTTGGCTCTGGTAAGTCTGGCAACCTCTCCTATTGTAAAGTTTAAAATTAAAATAAAAGTGATTGGGTGGTATAAGAATAAAAGCTGTGATATGCAAAAGTATTTAAAAAAAATTATTCAAAACACAGTCTTGTATTAACTGATTCATTTCCTATTTCATAATATCAAAGAAAAATTAGTTTGACAATTGACCAAGTTTTAGTATTGAGAACAATTTTCTTGGAATTTTCTACTATACCTTAATTCTGTCTAAACGTTCTTTATTCAATGCACCTATCGGCTTACTCAAGTCTCGATAAGAATCTTCATCATCAAGATCTATGGAGAGATGAGAATCAATAAATTAGATCAAATCTGTAGCATAGCATTTTTTAATGTCCTCAAAGCCAAGCAAAAATATTTGTAAAAAAACCCATTCACAACAATAATTTGACTAGCACCCATGAAAAAAATCTTTCTTGAACTACATGGGTAATTATAAAGAAAGGGAAGCAAGACAAATATTTAAAAAAAGTGCAATGAATTTAAATATGTGAAGGCAGAAACTGTGTGGCAAATCAAAAAAGACATTCAAAGAATATTTGTACCTAGCTTACTACTTGAGTAGTCTTGTATGACCCAGGGCATGACAGGATACTGTGCCAGGTCATTAAAACTTCTATCTGCCAAACTGAATAAAACATAAATAATTTTACCAATAGTAAGAAATCAGAAATGGATGCATTTTATATTTAATAGTGGACAAGTTAAAAAAAAAATACAAATCTTCAATTATGAAATTTGGTTTTGCAGCACTACCTATATACACTAGCTTTAAGAAACTGTCTAAATTCTTAACTATTTAATTCAAATCTGTAATCCTATATTTAATTCAAATCTGTAATCCTACCTGTTGAGGTATAAAAGATAATCATAGTTAGAGATAAACCCATTGGACCACTTTAATGTCACATCCTCTTGACGAGTTTCTTCTAAATTCAGATCTAAAAGAACAAAAAATGCAATTAAACAAACAAAATCCATGCAGTCATTTCCAAACATAATCTATGCAGTCATTTCCAAACAAATTCTATGCAGTCATTTCTATAAAAAAATCTATGCAGTCATTCCCAAACAAAATCTATGCAGTCATTTAAAAAATTTGAAAGAAATGTAAATGAGAAGATCCACAGGATATCTTCTAACCTGATAAATGTAAAATACTCTCGTAAAGCTGGTTTCGGGCCTTCTCTGTCTTGAAAGCCATAAACAAATGTGATACTGGTGCAGTGTCTCGACAGAAGATTTCCAGACCCTGATTTAAAAAAAAAGTTACATGAAAGGAAATTTATTCAAACTTTTTAAAAGTTCAAAATATTAGTGAAACAAAGTTAAATTTTACTCACCAATTGTCTTAACAGAAATCGACGACAAATCAATCTTTTGATATCCTTTATACGTAACTTCAACACAGGCCACTACAGAAACAAAGTGGAAATAAGATGTCTTTAAAAGACAATGGCTTTGTTCTATTTCAAGTGTATTTATTAGTGAGTTAATTCAAAACGTTTTAATAATTTTATAGCTCATTTATTTTTCTTGCCATGGATAAAATTCAAAATGAGAATTACTATGAATGTCTTCATGCTTCCATCCATCATTATTTAGCTTTCTCTTCCCAGTTAAATCATAATTTTGATGTAGGTGTTACCATTATATCAGTCTACCACATATATATTGCAGCCACTGTGTACTTACTGTAGGACTGCAAACAAATGTGGACTTTACAACCATATCAAACATCAAATCCACAAGTTAACTTGTCAATTTCTTCAGAGTGAAATCGTTTTTTAAAAAGGCTGACAGTTAAAAACAATATTCCAGGCAAAAAGTCAGATAGGGAACTGGTATTAAAATGCTACACTATTTTTTTTTTATGATAAACAGAAACTAATTTTTTTTAAAATACACATATTGTTAGGTAGGATTTAAGTCACTACTACTGTTCCACCCAGAGGATTGGTGGCTGAGTGATTAAGTGTTTGGCTTCACATCCCAGGTTTTTGGGTTCAAATCTCGGTGAAGACTGAGATTTTTTTTTTAATTTCTGGATTTTTAGGGCACCCTTGAGTCCTCCCAACTCTGACTCTAGCTGTGGAAAGTAAAAGCGGTTGGTTGTTGTGTCGGCCACATAACACCCTGCTCGTTAACCGTTGGCCATCAAAAAAAAAAAAGGGCTTAACATCATCTGCCCCATAGATAGCAAGGGAAACTTTACATTTTCCTGTCCCACCCAGCTCTACTTGGTTGCTATTCCTTCACGTGTCATACAATGTTACATTACAAAATTTACCTTGTCAATGTTACAGAATGGTTGGAAATAAAGCCGACTTGAGGTCAACATAATTCTCCCAGGATTTGTGACTAGAGGAGTGATTCTGTCCCCTTGTGTTTCTAAAATAATCTTCTCATAAATATCCTCCAGCCTGAGAAATAGTTTCAATGAAAAAGAAAAGTTAATTTTATTTATTTAAAGACTCAGTTTTATTACCACATTTTTAAATTGTTATGAATTTGAAATTAAATATTTTTGTCTAAATTGAAGGAAATATTATTTGATTAGAATTAGATTTTTTTTTTGTTTTTTTAATTTTTTATATTACATCTAAAAACAATTTTCAAAAATACTATTTAATCATTATTCCATTCAATTCAATAATAATACAAGACAAACTTTTTTGCAATACTACATACCAACTGGTATTAAACTTGACCCTGGATTGTCGGGACAGCATTATTGCATTTAGCTGAAAAACAAGTGTAAACACATTGTTACTGAAAGTTGCATTAAGATGAACATTCACAAAATTTTGGTATAAATTAAAAAAAAAGAGAAACAACGCTGTAAATACTTCAATAAGTTATCAAAGAAAAATAATGCTAACATTTGTAAGTGTAATAATATTTGAAATACATGCAAAGTTAATTATTTCATACATTTGTTTGTTTGTTTGTTACATGATCCGGATGTTCCTTCAGAGTTGAAGATAGTTTACTTCCTAGTCCAAACCTCCCACAGGATGACAGGGATGGGAGCAGGCAGGGCTTGAACCCGGAACCATCAATAAATCCCAACGACAGTCCAGCGTGCAAACTGCACGACTAGGCAGCCATATTATCTCAAAAAAATGTTCAGTCACTTGTCTGCATATAAAGAATTAGTTGAAGAGTAAAACTGCTAATTTTCTTCTCTCTCATCTGTCCCTTGACTTTCCTTGTAGGGGTGCTGTGACAGTTCAAGTAACCAAAATCCTTCCACATTTCCCAATTAGCAGCTGTTCTAAGCAGGATCATTTCATTGGGTTCAATAAATCTTAGTGGCACCCATCTCTTCTCCAAGACTAATTTTTCCTTGGGGTTTTCTTCTGAAGAAGGAAATTATTTTCTTTTCACTTGGCTAAAAACTTTCCCTTTTCAAGACTATCATATTTCAGTTATGCCTAGCCTAAAAAATTGTCTACTCATCAATATATATATGCTCATGGGTCACCATAAAGCTAATAAAGAGAAAAAGGACAAAAAACATTTTACAAACTACAGAAAAATGTCTTTCAAGTATAAATGATATATCTTGAACATACTGATTGAATCTTAAAATCTTGAGCATACCTAGTTCCAATGCAGTCCTAGCAATTGGGTTAAATTGATGTCCTTCTACAATAGAATAACTGGATAAGAAGTTTATTTATTTGCCACTATTTATCATCAAATAGAGATAGAGTTAATATAAAAACACTTACCATTGCTTGTTGATCTCCTGGGGGAAGGGTGGATGCTCTGTGTAGCTGACACATCTGAGGCAAACAATCATCAACAGATGCATAGTTCAGAGAAAATATATGCTGGCACTCTTCCTAAACAAAAGAGAAGAAATTATGCTGTCACTTTTCCTAAATAAAAGAGAAGAAATTATGATGGCACTCTTCCTAAACAAAAGAAAAGAAATTATGCTGTCATTTTTTCTAAACAAAAAAGAAATTATGATGGCACTATTCCTAAACAAAAGATGGTTAATATAAATATATTTTTGAACTCTTCCTAAACATAATAAAAATGGGGAAAAAAAGACAATGAAAACAGCAAACTAATGATATAAGTTTGGAGTTGAGATACAATAACAGAAACAAGTTGAAATGGAGTAACTGTTTATGTAGAAAGAGTGCAGGGTATAAGCTCTAGGTTCAATCATAACAGAGACAAGCCATAGATTTAACACTTATTTTGGACAATAAAATTATTTTATGGTTTCACTAAAAAAAAAATATTATTGGTGAGGCATTGTGGTGGTATGTTTGCCTGTTGTCAATTAGATTTCTTTGTGTTCAATCCTTAAGGAGCAGTCTTTCATGAACATTGGCATCAGTGAAATGGTGGAGGATGGCACAAATAATAAAAAGGAAGGATGACGTCAAGAGAGCACACATCATGAATACAAATCAAATTAGTTGAAGTATTTTACTGATGAGGCTATAATTTTGGAACACTACACTAATTGTCAAGCACTATGCTAATTGTGTAACACTATACAATTTTCAAACAGATACTAATTGTCTAACACTATACTAATTGTCTAACACTATACAATTCTCAAACAGATACTAATTGTCTAACACTATACTAATTGTGTAACACTATACTAATTCTCAAACAGATACTAATTGTCTAGCACTACACTAATTGTCAAACACTACACTTATTGTCAAATACTACACTAATTGTCTAACATTACACTAATTGTCTAACATTACACTAATTGTCTACTGATTTTGAATAAAGTTAAAACCTTACATAACATTCTATATTACTATCGATCATCATAATGTCCCAAAGCCTGAATTTAAAAAAAAAGTTTTTACAGTTTCAGTACCATTTAATTATTTTCAGAACACAGACAAAAAAAAACAACAACATGCTCCCTAAAAAATAATTATACAGGATATACTATGTATAAATGCTACAGGATATACTATGCATAAATGTTACAGGATATACTATGTATAAATGTTACAGGATATACTATGTATAAATGTTACAGGATATACTATGTATAAATGTTAAGTCGATTTCTGAGACATTAGACTCTTTTTAAGTAACATCAGGTGACTTGCCTTTCTAAATACAAATGGAGCCACTATATTTTTTTCTTTCATTTCAACTGTTAGGTCTGTTAGAATTTGAATAGCTTTCTCAACTCTAAAGTTAAAAAAAAGAAATTACGAATCAGCAAAAATATGTGCCTGTTTAACTTACATCTTAAGTCTGCTTAAATTAAACCTCTCACATAAAATGTTTAAAAATCACATATTTAACATTCAACAATTTTCAATTATATAACAGCATGGCTGCCTGGACTGTCACGTAAATAATCCCCAGATTTCAAAACCATCCCAGCATCCTCCAACTTGGGCTAGGATGTAATAATTATCTAGTTTGAAGGAACATACGAAACATGGAGACTTACATTGAAATCAGGTTTAAATAAAGGTGTTTTTTTTTTTATATTTCATCAGACTATTTTGTTAATGATTTGTTGGATTGTGCCTAATTTTGATAAAATGTTAATTTTTGCTCAGTCCACAGCAACTAACAATTAAGATTGATACAAATCTACCTTATTGTCTATGTCTATTGAATATATGTATTACTTGGTAAACAGGCCTCCACTCCATTCATCAATATTCTTCACATACTTCAGAGGAAACTGAAAGTAAAATTGTGACAAAGTCAAGATAACAGCCCATCATAAATTTAGGAACAGCAACTAATCCCTTTTTTTTAGGAATAGTAGGAAGAAATATGTACCTTAAGTATCGGAAATAAAATCTCCTGAGGAACAAAGACAATAGACTTGGAACACAGCTTCAAATGACCTCGCTGTTGCCTGGAATATAAGCAGCACAGTGTGACACTTTTATTTTTATTTTTGGAAAAAAAAACAACAAAAAAAAAACAAATTCATTGTACATTAAAATATTTTATATGATTTAAAAAAATATTTTTCCAATAAAAAAAATACCTAGAAACTACATAAAAGTAAACATTTCACATAGCTACCATGCACTTTCCTTTACCTGTTTTGAGATTGTTGTTTAGATAAACCAGCAGGATAATAGAACACACTAAAGTCTTCAAAATAAATTTCTCCAGGATCTAACAAAAGTAGTGAGAATCTGAAAAAAAAAAAATTTATTAGAACTTGTTATATTGAGCAGAGTTATATACATTGCACCTAAATACTTTAGGTCACTAGCGAAACATTACTTTTCACATCAGATTAAGCTGTTATAGTGTAGAGCAAATATTTGCCAAGTGAGGTGTTGCGGATTAAGGTAATTATGAATGTTGCTTCAGACATTGCCAGTGACAGATAATTGTGGAGACAGCTTGACACCCAAGTATCTAAGTCTAAGTAAGTAAGTAAGTAAGACTTAATCAAGTATTTCTAACAGCAATGAAAGGTAGTTTGTTGGTCAGGAAAAATGATTGCTTGAAGTTAAGTTCACATTACTATTGCCCAAGTTTAACAAGGCTGCAACATGACCAACTGACTTAAGTGATCCCATTTGAGCTGGATCTTGAAGGCTTTCTAAATTTAGTGATTTTACTAAGGGTGTTTCTCTACTCAAATGTGAATATTCTTTTTATTCTATTTCATGTCTCTTACAGTTTCTTAATGTTTTTTTGGGTTGAGGGGTCCCAGACATAGGTTGCAATTCTATTTTAAATAACATTTTAATTTTACGTTTTTAATTGATTTGAAAAAAATTCTTTTAATAAACCCTTAGGCTTTGTTTGATTTTTTTAGTTTCATCAATATTCAATGACAATTTTTCATTTATTATAACACCTAGGTATTTTGCATTTTTTGTCTGTGTTTTTGGTTTACCATGAATAAGGTAAGTGGAATCAATTTGTTTTATTTTTTTTTGTTACTGACATTTTTCTGGGTGGAAAAACATGCTCCAATTTGATTTCCATTTCTGTAATTCATCTAATTCTCTTTGTAAAATTTCTGTATCTTGTATTTTTTTTTTGTTAGATATATTATGCAATCATCTGCAAATAATCTGACTTTTGTTCCTGAACTAATGCAATTTGGTAAATTGTTTATGTAAATTAGAAATAATAGTGGACCTAAGACTGTTCCATGAGGAACAACTAAGTTTACAGTTATTGGTGTTGATTTAGAGCCATTTATTAATACAGTTTGTTCACTCCTTATTATAAAATCCAGAATCTATTGATGTAATGAACCATCAAAGCCAAAATATGTTCAATTTTTAAGCAAAATATGGTGGTGAACTTTTTCAAAAGCCTTAGAAAAGATATCATCTATTTGCTCACTATTATCTAAACCTTTTGAAAAATCATCAATTAGTCCTATTAGTTGTGTTTCACACGATCTATTTTTCCTTAAGCTATGTTGGTATGGGGTAAGGACATTATGTTTGTCTATGTGGTTAATGATGTTACTACATATTATGTGCTCTATGAGTTTACATGTGATGCTGGTTAGTGATACTGGACTGTAGTTTCCTGGGTCCAATTTTTCTCCTTTTTTTTTTTAAATAGGGAAATGACGTTAGCTTCTTTCCAGTTCCTTGGTACTCTGCCCTGGTTAAGAGATGCCTGAAAAAGTATTTTTAACTCTAGTGCTAGCTCATCGCTTAGTTCTTTACTTGGCTCCAGATACTTTATTAGGTTTAATGTTTGCTAATAGTTTTTGGATTTTCTGTTCTTGTACTTCTAGATCTATATCTCCTATGCAGTCTACTTGGTTTAAATTAAGTAATATGTCTTTGTCTTCTGGGGGAGAGTGCTGATGCAGAGTATTTATTTAGGATGTTACTTTAGTTTCATTATCATCATGTGTTTTAAGCTATCTTTGCCTTCTAATGGTGTTACTCCTATTTCCATTTTGTTAGAACTTATGTAAGTATGACCATAATTTTTTGTTGTTAACCTTAGATTTGACATTGTTTATGCATTCACTCTGCAGCTGTCTGCTTCTTTTTTGGGTTAGGCGTTCTATTTTTATATACTTTTTATAAACTCTTTCTGCCTTAGTTTCTTTAAATTTTCTATATACTGGTATATAGGTTTTCATTCTGTTTACAAAATTTCTTTAATCTATTTTAAATCTGCATTAATTATTTTGCTTATTGAGCATTTAGTTGGTACATGATTTTCTAAACGTTTTTAAGATGGCTTTAATTTAAATGAAATTCCAGAGGTCATCAACTGGTTGGTTATTATCTAGCGGGCTTTTTCAGTTCACGGACCAAAGGTTTGGAACTCACTCCCCATTGAACTCAGACAGACAACTTGCTACACCACCTTTAAGAAGAACATCAAGACCTATCTGTTTAGAACTTTTTTAGATTAGTTTGTCATGTCTCGTGTTTGTGTTTGTAATGTCTTTACAGCGCCTTGAGCCTACATTTCTGTTTGTTAACAGCGCTTTATAAATAAAATTATTATTATTATTATTATTATTATCTTTTTCTGATAAGAATGTTTCAAGTTGTTGAAAGTTTAATGCAGCTTGGTGTAGTTGTGTTAGGTTACATTTATTCCAGAGTAAGATTTTTCTTTTGGGTTTTGTATTGGCAACTGCTTTTATCTGACTGCATTTTAACAATATTATGGTCAGATAGTACAGTGCTAATATCATAATTTACCAGTAATCCAGGTCTGCTGGTTAAGAGATCTAATATGTTGTTTAATCTATTTGTTGTTTTTTTAAATTTGATCTAAACTTAAGTTATGTAAAGACAGTAAAGTTTCTATGAATAGCTAATTTATGTCCTTGAGGTTTTGGTGTTGATCTCTGGTTAATGTTTTCCAATGTATATCAGGTAGACTGAAGTCACGTCGTCAAATAATGAAAAAAAAATTACATTTTTATTTTTTCCTTAAGTCGGCTTAAGTATAGTTAATTGACTGTATCTAGAATCAAGTCTATCTAGTAAATTCTAGTTCTAATAGTAATTACTAGTTCTAGGTAACTAGATAAACTAGATTGGATCTAGAATCCAGACTAGATGAATAGAATACAAGTCACTAGACCTACTACTAGATCATAATCATCATCATAGATGAGTAGATCTAGTTCTACTCAGTTCTAGAGTCTTGTCACATCTTGTGATGCCTAATTATTGTCTTGTCTAATAAATCTGTATACTATAGATCTAGATAATTAATAGCAATGAATCTCTTAAAGATTATTTCTAGCTAACTTAACTACTTTAAATCTAGAGTCTAGACAGAACTTAAAAGATAAAGTTAGAAGAACGTTACTTTTATTACTTATAAATATAATATATTATAATAAATATTAAATTATAACTTTTTAAGAAGAAAGTTATACGACATACATTATTTTTTATACTATAGTAGTACTACTAATAGTAGTTATACTTTTATTAACTTTTATAGAAAGTCAAAGTGTTAATAGAAAGATTTAAAAAAAAATTAATTGCCTTTCTTGTCCTAACGTATCTGTTTCAAGAAAAGCCATTATGGTTATGTTTTATAACGCTTAAAGTGTTTAATAAGTCTTAAATTAGATCCAGTTTAAGTAAACTTTGATTTAGTCTGTTTCTTTTGTTTTTATCCTTAGTCTGCTTTCAGTTTCACGCCCATCAACAGGATATTACGTTAAGAATTATCTCTCTTGTATTATTGGGGAGAATATCTTTTTTAAAACATATACTTTTTAAGCTTAAAATAATTCTTTTAAAAATTTTAACAATATATTAATATCTAAAAAATATTTTTAAAGGTATTATATTGTTATTTTTTTGATTATGTGTACATTCTACGTTAAAAAATGATACTAATGTATAATCCAATTATCAGTCTAAAGACTGATCCATAACCTATAACCTTTACCAACATGGCAGACAAAAACAAATATTCTGTGTTACTTCCAACTTACGAAGAACGTGCCAATCTTCCAATAATTGTTTGGCTTTTGGTTAAATATTTAACTGAAAGGTTTGTGAATATGTAATCTAGATCTTTCAAACTATTGACTTTAAGGTAGACCTGGATCTAGGTTATGAGTAGATGTAGACTAAAGGTTTGTAACTCACATTGAATTCAATGATACAGATCATTGACAAATATTGACATCATACATCATGAATGATCATGATTACATGAATCATGATAATGGTAATGTTATTTTAATGTTATGTATCACTTGGGAGGCATGGTCCCATATATTGAAAAAAAAAGGTAGTATCACTCAAATTGTATCAGGTAGTAGATCTAGTAAGATAGATGACTAGATCTAATCTGTACATCGTAGAGTGTAGAGCCTAGAGCCAGAGGAACTAATTTTAAAGCTCTTCAACTATAGATTCTACTATTGTCTATTAGATCTAGATTCTAAATTAATCTAAATCTATATTAATACAAATTTTGAAATTATAGATCTAGTTATAGTATAAGTGTATTAATTTAGACACTATATATAGTTACAGTTAAACATTACATTTTGAATTCTATCCACAATGTCATAAATGTCCACATATAAAAAAAATGTTTTTTTTTCTTTTACACCAGGACAATTAGAATAGGATCTAGTCTAATAGTTGAAGAGCTTATAGTCTTAGTCCCTCTACAGATTAGATATATCATATACCTAACTACTAACTGATACTACCTTTTTTTCAATATATGGGACCACGCCTCCCAAATGATACATTACCCATCATAATTATTATGATGTATTATGATAATACATCATGATGATCATGTAAAAAAAAAAAAGGAGAAAAATCGGACCCAGGAATTTATTTACTGAGGAAACTACAGACCAGTATCACTTAGCAGCATCACGTGCAAAATCCTGGAACACATAATATTTATGTAGCAACATCATAAACCACTTAGTTGAACATAATGTCCTTACTCCATACCAACAGTGAACATGGCTTTAGTTTAGGAAATATAGATCACGTGAACCACAACTAATCTAATAGAACTAACTGATGATTTTTCAAAAGGTTTAGATAAAATAATATATGTATTAAATATAAGATAAAGATAAGATGTAATGTAGTATTCATGATTTTTAATAGTAAAGCTACTATTTGTTACTACACGAGATCTAGTAGTACTAGACTAGAAGTAGAAATAGTTTAAACTGTTAAATACTTCAAATAGGAAAATCAATTTACTTTTTATTTTTATTACTAGATTTATCATTTACTAGATCTAGCCTTAGCTGCCTAGGCCTTAGTCTATTACTTAGTACTAGTAGTAGTAGTTAGTAGTACTAGGTCTATATACACTATAGTTACACTATAGTATGTCTACCTATATAATTAGTAGTATATATTATAATATATTACTAATTGTAAGTTGTAGTACTATGAAAATAAAATTGAATAATGACAGACATATAATGATTATGATAGAATTAGTTACAGTGACAGTGTGAGTGTCTTACAGTAAGTTACAGTGACTCCTTACCTTTCTATCCCTTCCCTGTGGGCTTTTTAAGTGCACAGACTAAAGGTTTGGAACTCACTCCCCATTGATCTCAGACAGACAACATGCTACTCAACTTTCAAGAAGAACATTAAGACCTAAATAATGTTTAAAACTTTTTTTTAGATTAGTTTGTTATGTTAGCTCTTGTGTTTGTGTTTGTAATATTATAACAACACCTTGAGCCTACATTTTGTTTGTTAACAGTGCTCACAAGTGCCAACTTATTGACCTGAAAAGTTAGAAGCCTTCGATGTAAAGTTTTTGCCCTAGATTTAATTATCTAATAATTTTGAAAGAGGCAATAATACTGCAATGCTTCAGTTATACTGACACTTTTTATGAGTCTAGTTTAAGAGCTCAATGTACAGAGATTCCAAAAACTTTATTAGATTGACAAGTGAAATCAAATGTCACCTATGGATTCTTTTTCAAAGATTTTTGGCACTATTCGTGACTATTGGAGCAATTGATGAGTTGGTCTGTAACTGTTGAAGAGTTTTAGTTAGAACTAGTGATAATGAATATTATCTTATATATTCAAATTGCATGTAGAGCAAGTTAAACTGAAAAAAAAAGTCTATGCTATTTTTATGATTTAGATTTTTTTTGCTTATTAGTGTTTGATATCCACTTAAAAGATAGATTCAATTTTTATGAAGAACTAGGCATGTAGTCCATAGTTGATACACATTCTGTAAAAATGTTTTACATGTTTCGGATGTTCCTTCAGAGTTGAAGATAATTACTTCCTAGTCCAAACCTCCCACAGGACGACGAGGGATGGGAGCGGTCAGGGTTTGAACCCGGGACCATCGATAAATCAGAACATCAGTCCATCGCACAAATCGCACAACCAGGCAGCCATCTTCTGGGCATTGAAGACTGCTGTCATTTTATAATTACCATTAGAGCTGCATAGGCAAATTTGAATATATGCTGATGGCCTGTTACAGTAATTGATTGATATGAAGAAAATCTCTTTAATGACTAGGAAGGAGAAATGGTTGTAGTCTGTAAAGTTGTTTTTTTATTTGTTACATTTGATTCAGTTTTGTATGTTCATACCGTGGATATCTATGAATGTTTCTGATAAAATATTTGATGTACTGATGTTTTTTTTTTTTTTTTTTTTTTTTTTAAGTTTCTTTTTTTTTTTCATTGATTTTTATTTAAATAATTATGTTTGCAGTGGTTATGACTTTGAAATTATAATTATTGATGATGGC
>JADKLZ010000167.1:30511607-30537829 GCA_021533235.1 Biomphalaria straminea
TTATAATTATTGATGATGGCAGTCCTGATGGCACCTTGGAAGCTGCCAAAGACTTACAAAGAATTTATGGAGAGAAAAAAATTGTAAGTTAAATATTGTTTTAAATTGATTTTGTAAAGCAAATTTTTCATGCTATAGCCTCCTCAGTGCACTCTGGTGCAATCTTTTTGGTAAACCTGTGTGGGGAGGGGGTATATGGGAGAAGGTTTCCTCGCTGCCTTTAGGTGCTCAGCAAACACAACTCAGCTTGAGTCAAACTCTAGCCCCTTTGCTAGGTAGCCAAGCAGTTGATGGCACTCAACTTAAAATGTAGTATCTGCATACAACCATGATATTCTGCTTCAGATTATAACGTCATACAAACTTAGTGAATCACTGAATTCATATTTTTATTCCATGTCTTCCTTTTCAATTTTTTTGGCATAGAAAAAAACAACATAATTACAACTTCTTTGTTCAACATCACTACATCTCTGTATTACATCACAACTCATCTGTGTAACATCACAGCTTGTCTGTTAATCATCACATCATGTCTGTAACATACTTACATTGCTAGCAAACATTGAAGTCTTAAGCAAGTAGGTAATGCAGTGTTCAGTTGAAAAATAAAAACCTGCTGGTATTTAGGTTGAAATTTTGGTCATTATGAAGATATATTCCCATCTATCCCCTTGTCATGAGTTTTTTTTAAACCATTTCATTTCTATTAAACCTATTTTCACATTATTGCCTAAGCTGTAGCCTTAAAAAAAAAGTTATCATAGCCCACATGGCATGAAATGGTAACCTTTGACCACGGCTTCATGGACGGTGACCAGATGTTCATTCTTTCTATAGTGATGCTGTCTTTTATTATTATTTATCATGCACTTGAAGTGGGGAGAGTTTAATACAATTATGTATTTCAACAAAACCAAAGTATATTCAGTCTGATATTCTGTGTAACAGTTATACAATACATATGTTCACAGAAGTGAATAACTTTAGTCTTTTATTTTGTCAACCTATTAAATTATAGATCTCTTTGAAATAGAGATTTTTATACCTAATGTAATATATAAGCAAAACATTTTTGTCCTGATTTAAAACTTAAAAAAAAAATTATTTACCCAATATAGCAAGTACTTGTAGATATATGGTGACCACTATATTTAGTTGTATCTGGCTTAGAGTGTGTTAACTTTTAGTTACTTATTAGTTGCATGGGAAAAGCTTGAAGAATTAACCTTGAGGAAAAATTAAGAGTTGCTGACACTAAAGGAGCGTGTGGCACATAGTGCTTTACTTAGGCAGAACCTGCAGCTATTTCCAAACTGCATCCGCATTCCTTTAAAAACATCAGCTACCTGAACAGGGGAAGCTGCTGTGTGGTTCCAACTATAGCCAATGCCCAGGCTTTCATCTCATTTCTATGATAGGATTCATAGTCACTTTGAGGTAGAAAGATGCCATAGTGTGATCTAGCAATGAATATTTTTGACTACTGTAGCTAGGGTATAGTTAATATATAGATTATAGTTTAAAGTGATATGAATTGTGTATATTCTTTTAATATTTTTTTTTTATTTTGTCTCTTTGTAGGTTCTTAGACCAAGAGAAAAAAAACTTGGTTTAGGTGAGTAGAATGAGTAGTGGTATAAACTGTGTTGCAGTCTATTAGTTTCTTGTTATAAACTTTGTAGCAACAGTCTTTTAGAGAAATACCAATGCTGATATGTTGTTGAGTTCAATTATCAACAACTCATTTAATGGTAATTTTGTTTTAACTGTTTCTTTGAAAGTTGTATAGGAAATTGCATTTTGAAAATATTTCCAGAACAAAGGAGTTTGACTGTGATGCTTTGTTGTATAAATCAAACTAATTTTCATTTCAATATAAATGATTTTATTTCAGGGACTGCGTACATGCATGGCATTAAACATGCCACTGGAAATTTTATTCTTATCTTGGATGCAGACATGTCTCACCATGTAAGTGATCAATATAAATATAAATACTACTACATTTAAGTGTGGATTGTTTCAACTAACTTAGATTTATCTCCTCCTGTGCCATTCGACGCATTGGGTGGCAATCTCTCTCTAGAGAGATCGGTCATAAGCAACTTCCACAGCTTCTTCTCAACTGGTGCCCATGGAATTTAAAGGCAATATGGTTATGACTGACTTAATCCTGTGCACTCCTAGGGGAAGTATAGGGCCGCAACCACACCTCTCCACAGAACTAGGTTCTAAGCAACTTTCTTCATCTGCTCCCATGTCATTCCAGTACCCTTAGCTTCACTGGTTGGTGACTGACCTCTTCCAGGTTTGTTTGGGTCTTTCCACTTTCCTCTTTCTTGTGGATTCCAATCAAGTGTGAAAGTAAATTTAATTCTTTATATGTCCTACATTCTCCTGTTGATGAATTTCATAATACAATTTTTTTTTACATTTTTTATGCCAATTAACATTTAATTGCATTTTTTCTTTATATTGCAGCCAAAATTCATTCCAGAATTTATCAAGTATGTATCACATATTTTGATCTTGATTTTATAAACTGTTTCAAGAAATAGTCAGGTTTTTATTGGCTTGGTAATAGAATAGTAGTATCAGTAATAACCTAATTGGGGGAAGCAGAAATTCCTTCAAGTCAAATTTTTCAAAATATCAATATAAGCACATGCATAAACTATGCTGTTAGTTTTAATTTAAACTTTAAAGTTTCCCCACAAAGGGTGATGACAAAATGTCTTTGCAATGAAAGACCACTTATTGATATACACAAAAAAATGGACAAAAATGTATCCAATGTTAAAGAGGCTCATTTTTATGATATATATTCAGTAAGAATGATTTTGTTCATTTAATGAATTAATTGCATTAAAATATATTGTGTTTGTGTATGCATTAGCACAGATTCAATAAACAATAAAATGCTGCCATTGTATTTGACAGAAAACAAGCAGAAAAGAACTATGATATTGTGACTGGCACTCGTTATGTTGGCTCTGGCGGAGTTTATGGATGGGACTTAAAGAGGAAACTCATTAGGTACTGTTAGACATCAATGCTGTCTAGAATGTTGGTTGTAGTGAAATGGATTATTCTCGCATTTCATAAATAGGTTCATTGATTTTAAAATCGTTTTGCCTCTTCTTCTGCCTTGAGATATGGTGGCGGAGTGCATGGCTATTGAAACGAGTATCTCGGGTTCGAATCTTGGTGGAGACTGGTATTTTGACTTGCCTAATATTAAGTACTTTTTAGTCTACCCCAACTTTAATGGGTACCTGACATAAGTTTTGCTGGCCACATGACACCTTCGTTACATCATCTGCCCCATTAATTGCAAAGTCTGAAAGGGGTACTTAATTACTACTTTGCATGCTCTCTAGAGAGTTACAACACAATGAAATATAACTGTTTATGGTTTGTAGCACTATTGGAGTTATGCTATGTCTCTCAAGTACTTATGTATATCCTTTAACCTATAACCCTACTACTTTGCATGCTCTCTAGAGAGATACAACACAATGAAATATAACTGTTTATGGTTTGTAGCACTATTGGAGTTATGTCAAGTACTTATGTATAGCCCTTAAGCTATAACCCTAAAATTGTTTATTTGCTGCATGATAGCCAAATATTTGATTCAGCTCCACAGGTTGTTCATTCAGCTCTACATGCTGTCTATTCATTCTACTCTACAGGCTGTTATTTCAGCCAGTATACTTTGCAGGTCAACACCTTTCAGTTTGAAAGAATGTGTGAGGAGTTTGTTTTTTTAGTCCTGATGTGAATTTTATTTTTTTGGTCAGTAGCATCACAGCGATTTGTTCTTCCAAACTCTCGCCTGAAGGCGTCCAAAAGCGCTACTGGCCCTGGCCAGACGGTTATCAACTTCCCTTGAAAGTGAGGCGTCATTTGACACTATGCTACCAAGATATGTGAAGTGGTCTACCTACAAAAATAAATGTCTACCAGGCGGTGGTTCTCTCAACCCTTCTATATGGCTCTGAGACATGGACACTATATAGAAAACAGCTGAGACTCCTTGAGCGCTTTCACCAAAGGTGCTTGCGCTCCATCATGGACATACGATGGCAAGACCGCACTACAAACAGCGATGTCCTTGCGAACGCCGGTATAGACAGTATAGAGGGACTTCTTATGATCCGACAGCTACGCTGGGCAGGGCACGTATCCCGTATGGGAGACGAACGCATGCCAAAGGCAGTCTTTTTTGGTGAGCTAAAAGGTGGTCGACGTAACAGAGGCGCCCCACGGAAACGCTTCAAAGACCAGCTTAGGTGTCAACTTTCCTTGGCTGACATAGAGGAGAGCACCTGGCTGCATGCGGCGTCGGAACGAGACAGCTGGAGGTCACTCACAAAGGCCGCGGGATGCACATTTGAGACCAAAAGAAAATCTGCCGCCGAGGACAAACGCAGACGACGGAAAGAAAATCTAAACCGACCACCTGCGGACAATGGTTTCGCTTGCCCTGGATGTGGCAAAATATGTAGGTCACAGCTGGGACTGCACAGCCACGGGAAACACTGTATTCCTCACTAATCTTCGGACTCGAAGACAAGCCTATTAGCATCACAGCAGGTTGACTTTTGTTTTACTTTTTCTATCATATAGAGTTCATTGTTTCTTTCTCAATGCTAGTCTGCCAGTGCAGGTAGATGAGTATGAGATAAAAGATATAGTTAATTTTTTCTTTAAGAAAAAAAAAAGGCAACACTGACTTATGTACTATGATCCTTCACCTGATTGTTAGTCTGATGGACAGTTATTGCCCCACACACATGATCTTTCAATTGCCTATCTACATTCCTCATTGTCTTTTGCCAGGATTAGTTCTTCCATATACAGGCCCATCCATTCTTGGATTTCCTACCATCACTGCCTGCCTCTCCTTACCTGGCACTGTCCGCTGCACAAAAGCCTTTGTGAACTCTGAGGATCTCCTTATATGATCAAACATTTGTAACTTTTCTTTTAACAGTGGTCAGAAGGTGATCATGGGATCCAATCATGCTTAATACCTTTTTCAGAATCCTGTTTCAGAATTCCACATTTATAATGCAACACATCTTCTTTTATAATTTATAATATATGAATAACATGAATTAAAATTCCTGTTTCAGCCGAGGGGCCAATCTAATTACTCAAATTCTTCTTCGGCCTGGTGTGTCAGATCTCACTGGCAGCTTTCGGTTGTACAAAAAGGAAGTACTGGAGAAACTGATCACTTCCTGTGTTTCCAAAGGCTACACATTTCAAATAGAAATGATCATCAGAGCCAGACAAAATAATTTCACTATAGCAGAGGTCAGTACGTCAGATTCTCATGTCAATCTTATATGTAAATATAATTTGTATATGACAAGATTTTCTATTTGCTCTCTGTACTTACACACAAATAATCTTTAGCTGAAGACAAGGTCAAGGTATATAGAAACATTTCAATGACCAACCACCTTTACTTTCCCCAACTTAAGGCAGAAACTCATTAGAGTTTGGACTCAGGGGCACCCTAAAAATCCTGAGATTCAAACCCAGGACATAATATTCAGAAGCCTATCGCTTAACCAGCCACCCCACCCTTTAGAAACATTTATAGTAACTAATTAATAAATTTTTCTTAGGATTTACAGCTTATAAGTCTATTGCCATCACATTTAATAAGCTATTTCAAAGAATGAATATCTGTTTATAAAAAGCTTTCTATCATTGAGATCAAATCTTTTTTTTTTTTTTAGGTGCCAATTACATTTGTAGACAGAGTCTATGGTGAATCCAAACTTGGCGGAAATGAAATTGTTGGTTTCCTTAAAGGAATATTATATTTATTTGCCACCACATAAAGGCTGATATGTGTTGAAAATGTGTTTTTGATCTTTAAGTGGGAGTTATTTGGGTAAATAAATATTTTATGTATTAATAATTATTATCTATACTGTATTGTATAGTTTATTATGTATAATATATGGGTATGTTTACATTTTTGCACTGTAATTGCATATTTATTGTCTATACCATATTGGTTTCCTAAAGTATAAGTAAGCTCACTAAGATTATCACAGTTTTGAAATTTACTCTATCGTTACATTATTATTAGCTTAGTGTTATAATACCACACTGGCAAAGGCCAAAAAGCCAGTAAAAAAAAATCAGCCTTCTGGAGTTTGTACAACAAATCATCTGAAGTCAGAAAATTTATTAAGCTATAAATTTAAATGTTACTAGAGTTACAGTAGTTAATCAATATAAAGTAAGAATACGCAGTTTATTTCTGTACTAATGAAACTGTTGCTGTTAACATAGTTAAATTGCCTTTCAATAAATGTATTCATTCATAAATAAAAGTGCTTAAACCTGTACACTGACTAGTCTTGTGTCCTTTACTGACAGAGAAACTATTTCTTCAAGTTTGTATCTTTTGTATTTTTATTTTCACCTGCTAGATGTGGCGTAATGTGTAGGTAGCAGCTGAGGTTGCGTAGCCACTAGACATACTGCATTCCTCGTTAATCTTCAGCCTTAGTATTATTATTTTCACCTATTTGCACTCGTTAGGTAGATACAATTAAGAGACTTGTGAGGTGGGGTGCTAAGATCCTCTGAGATTAAATGCTAGGGACTCACACAAAAATAACCACACAAAAAGTATGTTTCAGTGAAATGTTTTAATGATTTCACTTTGACATATTATAATGACACCATTGATAACGGGAATGTCAGAATAAGAAAACTGAGCTGAATGCTACAATACTTGACCATTAGCAGAAATAGAGCTAGAGGGACACAGTAGCACAATATATTCAGAGTAAAATGTCTATCTAAACACTTTCAAAGATCACAAACAGAAATGTGATATGCTTTAGAAAAGAATCCATCAACTTGATCTACAACAAAAGACACAATTTTTAGGAGTAAAAATGTACAACAGATACAAATATGGAAAAAAAAAGAGAATTTTCTTGAAACTCATCACTACCTCTAAGAGACATTCCTCATTCAGCTGATTTTAACACAATTTCTCAGCCTCTTAAAATGTTTATTTTTATTTAGTCAATAAAAAAAAATGTACAATAACATTAGAATCATAATTATTGCACAGAACTCTGATGCTTACATCAGCACACCTCAACTCTAGAGTTGTCATTCGTTTTTTAAATACTAAAGTCATACAGCGCCATACATTCCAGGATCATCCCCTCTTCCTCTTGGCTTGGCAGTACCAGGTGAGGGTGCCTGATCTTGGTGGTGGCAATAGCAGATTTATAAAAGTGCCTTATTCCAGTTTGTCAAGAAAGACAAAGATGTGTGGGCCTAAGTAGAGAAATAAATGACATTGAACAAGACATTTTTCTAGCTATATACACTGATATCAAGTCAATGATCACATCTCGAAGTCTGTACATTACTATTATTTATACAAACCAAAGTGTAAGATTGAAAAAAATATGTTCTTAAAAAAAAGTTTAAATGGACATAAGTAAAATTTAAAAAAATTATTTCCAGAAGATAATATCTAATGAGTTGGTGAATTAGAAAAAAAAATTATCTTATTTAATTGTTATTGAATTAAAGTATTCCTTCTAAAAACAATTATGGTCCATAGTTCAAACCAGCCACATGAAATGACACTATGCTAGCAGGGTTTGAGCAATAAATTTTAGTGACAGCAATCTGTAGGACATACCACAGAATAAGACCAGCATCATGTTTCTGGGATGTATTTTTAATGAGCTTGGCGTAAAAGGAGGCACTGTCGATATTATGACTGTGTGCAAATCTTATAAATGTTTACAGAAATAACAAAAGAGAAAAGGAGAAAAAGTTCATAACTTTGTAAAAAATTTTTGTACATCAGAGAATGAGTTTTTCAAAATTTTAGCCTAATTTTAATTTCATTCCCAAGAGGCTAAAAAAACAACAACATATATCAACATAGTATTTTATAGACACAAATAAACAAAATGTGTATATGTCAAATCTGATGTAATTAATATTTGAAACATCAAGCCACATTGAAAACACTACTAGTCTAGTCAACCAATTGAGAACAAGTATCAAGGCTCAGCAGTCTAGTCACTAGATACTCTAATGCTGATACTACAACTACTGGCGAGTTGGGATTCAAACTTCAAAAGTTACTAAGTTTGGAGAATTGGACTTGTCTTTTTATCTCCATGAAGTGGCCATTTTATAGAATTTTTTAATATACTGTCCTGGTCTGTGTGACAATATTTTGTATTTACTAAAGACAGATTGAGTATTCCAATAGCAACATTAAATCCGAGAGCCACATGTGAGAATGATCATTGCTTTACAAGGAAGAATATAGTCAGGATTCTGTATTCAAGAAGAATGATTTTTTTTTAAAGGACAATGTAAAAATTTACTTCACATTTGTGTGCTTTTAGAACAGATTACTTCTTAGGTTCATGACTTCATGCTGGACAAAGAAGCACGCTGGGTCAGCGACCGACATATCATTAATAGTTGAGACTTTAAAAATGTAATACTATTTGAGTTTCTAAAAGACTACCACAATAAGCATCTATGTGTCTAGTATTAGCTTTGGCTTTTCAATTCAAGACAACCATTCGAATTAAATGCATCATAAATATTCAAAAAAAAAAAAAAAAAAAACTGCAAACACCTGAGATACAATGGATCTGTATTTGATAATTCTTAAAAGTTGATAATTCTGAGGAAATATGACTAAATGTTCAGGCAAAGACTAAAATTATAGTCATCCCTTGTTGACCTCCATAATCACCTTCTATTTTGAAGTAACATCTGTATTAAATAAGATAAAAAAAATCTCTTTCAAACTAAGTTGGTCTAATTGAATTTCCAAAAGTTACAATTTAGAACATACAAAAAACAACTGTCCATGGCCTTTCAAAATTCATGGAACATAAGGACATAAAACATTTATCTCCAAATTAAGAGCTACTAAAATTCATATTGTCTGAACATATCAACCAAAAAAAAGAGAAAATAAATTACAAGTATCATATAATATTTTTTAAAGTATTGAAATACGAAACCCAAAAAGAAAAGAAAACAGCAAAGTGGCAAGGAATTACTGTACAGTTCAAGTCACAATACTATGTAGTGACTATAGAGTTTTTTTTTTCCTTTAAGTAGAATGAAAAGGAAGCACAAAACAATCATGAGGCAGTTTCCTCTAAAACATCAGAAGAGGGTGTGGCCTGCACAAAGATAAAATCATACTTAATACACTTACTCAAATGCACACAAAGATTGCCAGTCACTGCAACAAACAAATCAAGTAAAGCTAAGTCAACTGAGCAATATAATGGAGCCCTGCTCAACAAAATAAGGCCCTAATTAGAGCTTTTATGAAGATGTTTTTTTTTTTTTTTATTTAACTTATTGGGTTTGGTTGGTAAAAAAAAATTTAACAAAGGGCTTGATAATCTTTGGCTTCATCATGCACACAATAAAACATTCAATCTGTAAATAATATTTCAATCATTATGGTAATATTTGTATCACTGCTTGTAAAAAAAAAATATCACAATTGAAAACAATAAAAACAACAGAATTAGCATGATAAAAAATTATTTTTTTTTTACAACTTAATGTGAACATATTTTGTTGCCTTTACAGCGAAGTGTAAAAAAAACTGACCATGGACATGATCATTGTACAATAGGTTGTTGATATTTAACTGAGATAAAGCCTGACAGGGACCTTAAATTTTAAGAAGACAATGTGACTGCTCTCAACATAAATCTTCTGATGGCTCCTCCTCCTCTTCATCGTCCTTCTCTCCCTTGATGAATTCATTTTTATCCTCGTACTCCTCTTTGTCTTTGTTGTTCTCCTCCCAGTCTTCCTGTTGACTGTAGGTACTAGTCGTGGCAGCGGACCTGGACGAGGTGATACCACCAGGAAACTTGAGATCTCTGGCTAGCCTGGCAAACTGAACCAAGAGGGCACACATAAGTACACAAGGTTAACATTTATTTGATACAGTTATAATACACCTTATTCAAGGAAAAGCCAAAGACAAAAGTTACAATTTAGAATATACAAAAAAAAAATCTGTCCACGGCCTTTCAACATTCAATCATTTAACACAAGAACATAAAATATTATATATACAAATTAAGAGCCCATAAAATCATACAGACTGAACATATTAACCAAAGTAAGAGAATATAAATTTCTAGTATCCTACAATATTTGCGTAGTCATGTCAAATGCTCCACTTGTTGTTAATCTTTGGAAATAAAGACATTGCCGTTAGATACCTTATTATCACTGTTACTGAATATTATTTGAATGGGAATAATTAAATCATTACTGCATCTACATAGGATAAGTAGTCTTTCTTGTAAATTAATTGTGAGCATAGTGAGTTTGAAATGAGTACCTGACTCTGGACCTAGACTGAATATAAAAAAACCACTTTTCACTGTTTAACAGCTAAGAACTTTTAGTCTAAAACTATTAATAGTCATGAATCTAAAATGACACTGACCATATTGTCCAAGTATTTAAAGATTGGTTTCGCCAACACTTGCTGACCAGCTTCTTCGTCCCCGTCATCATAGGCTCTCAATAAATCTTCTAAAGCACCAGCCTCTTCACTGGCCCCAAACTCTGGATACCTACAACCAAAACAAAATAGTGAAATAAACTTTCAACAAATGTTAAGGGACTTGTACAGTGGCCTCAAATTCAAGATTTACAAAAAAAAAAAAAAAACAAAAAAAAAAAAAAAAAACAGACTGAAATTAGCTTCACAATTACACTGTGTTCAAAATGTTAGCTACAGAAATTACTATCACTGTTCTAAAAATTGTTCAAGAAAAAGATGAAATAAATACAAATTGAATGTGTTGTTGTTTTTTTTTTGTGACATTTATGGTAACAGTTACTACTAATTTCATTATCTCACCACTGCTTAATTAAAGAAATCTGTATTGTAACAACAACAACACAAGAAATGAAATAGCCTTTACCCCAAACAATTCCTAAAGAACTGGTCCGCTGCGACATAGTCTTCCTGTGTCAAGTGCAACAATATAATTCCCATTGCTACTTTCTTGATGTATGGGTAATTTTCTGCCTCTAGCCAGAACTTGATTTCTTGCTGTAGGGACTTAATGGCCTCTTCATGCCTGGATAGTGAGTGCAGTGATGCTTTATCAAACTTATCACATTGTAAAGCCAAATTAATTTTACTTTAATATTTACAGTTATTTCAAACGTATTTCATTTTCAAGCCAAATTAATTTTATTTTATTATTTATCACTTTCTAACTCTAAACAGTTCTGTGCATAAACATTCAACCTATAAAACTTACTTGAAACATTTTACTTGCAGCCGTGCAGCTTTACCGATATATTCAGCACACTGCCGGGGTCGACTCTCAATCTAAATCAACACAAAATCATATATGGTCAATTGCTATAATTTTTTCATATTTGAAAAAAATCTTGTAGAAGTGTATTTTTTTTTGTTACAAATAATTATAGATTATATGATAATATAACTGGTATTAAATAAAAATAATCTTTAGTTGTTGGCATTTCACTATAAGCACCATAAAATCCTTTGAATACCATACCTCAGCTACTTCACAAGCCTTGCTGTATAAATAAATGGCTTTCTCTGGCTTTTCTTGCTCCACCATTCTAGAGGTAATCAAGATTTCTACAATCAAATTAACTGTCATAAAGATGTCTTAATTAAGAATTATTTTCACAAATCATCACAATCCCATCTTAAAGTTTCTAATTATTCTTTCACAACTGAACATTCAAATTTTAAAAGTATATAAATGTAATGGCAGTATGTTGAATGTAAGAGACAGAGCAATGTAGAAAGAAAACATAACAAAGAAAGTGAAGATATTAAAATATTCAGTCAAGTCAGTTAAGTAGAATCTCAAAGAACATGGCCTTGGTGCATGCTTGGGGGGGGGGGGATTATAATGGGAATGAGTGATTAAATTTAAATTATAATGGCAATGAGTGATTAAATTTAAATTATAATGGGAATGAGTGATTAAATTTAAATTATAATGGGAATGAGTGATTAAATTTAAATTATAATGGGAAAGAGTGATTAAATTTAAATTATAATGGGAATGAGTTATTAAATTTAGGTGATATTGAAAGTGAGCGCCAAGGTTGTGTAAAATAAAAAACAAAGGAAGAAAGGGTATGGTGGAACTTTGTTAAAATGAAATTCTGCAGGCTGCTATTTATTATCTTCTTATCTTATATATACAGACATTACTTTAAAAAGAAGATTACATCCTAAGCCTTTTATGTGTCAATCTAGTCATGTCAATCAATGACTTAAACTCTGCTAAGTTGTTAGTTTTCCTGGCTGATTCAGGCAATCCATTTTAGATGTTTCATTATACTAATTTTACTTTATCACATATTCATGTAATGATGATCCAGCAGTAATATTATGTAAAATTATATAAGAACATTATTTCATTGGTTTTCCTGGATTATTAAAGCAACCTAAGCTTTGTTTTTACTAAAGTAACATAGAAAACTTCTAACAGGAACATTCAGAGTAATATCATCCACACTTATCACTTTAATAGAGGCAAAAATTATTTATCCTTTATCTCAAGAAAATATAGGTTTTTAAAACACAGAGATAAATGTACCACATTCTTTTTTTTTCTATAATGTTATTACATGAAAGAAATTTTATATATGATACTGAAAGCTTGTAATTGTTGAAACAATAGTTATTTTTAATTGGCCAACCATAATCTACTTTTGAAAACATTCAAGAATTTTGTAGAGAAGAAGGGCACTCACTTTGCAGCTTTGTCAAGACAAAGAGCGGCAGTGTCTGGTGTGCCGTGTTCTTGAAACATAAGAGCAGCTAACTCCATCCAATGCACTGCTTCGTCAAACTGTTTGTTTTCTTTACACAACAAACCAGCCTGCTCATAAGCCCTGAAAATACAAACAAGCCATTATATAAGTTGTCACAGGTCCATACAATACAAACAAGGCAATATATAAGTAGTCATAGGTCCATACAATACAAACAAGGCATTATATAAGTACACATAGGCCCAGACAATGCAAAGACATATGTACTCATAGCTCCAGAGGATACAAAGAGAAAAGCATTGCATAAGTATTCCTAATGTACTCTAAGAACATTACTAAAGAGAAAATAAAACAAAATTAACTTACTTGGCAGCATGAAAAGGTCTTTACAGTAGTTAAGGAATATGACTAATACATTTTTAAATGGACATAACTGAGTAAAAAAAAAATAAGCAGATCAAGAAATAATTGTAGTGTAACTGAGTTGTTCATTTTCTGTGTGCGCCCAGCGTGTTAGAAGTCATGTCCTGTGTGTGTGTTGATAGTACTTCATCCGTTTTATGTGAGATGTGCTGATTTTATTCACTGTTTACAGTAGTCTAATTTTGTCAAATAAAGCCATGTTATTGGTATTTGTTGTTTCATTACAATAATTAATTGCAAACATTACAACAAATCAAAATTCACATGGAAAAGATACGAATTCATGGCTTTCTGTAGCTCCCCAACTTTGATAAAGGATTCTTTAGCTTGGTCCAAGGCTTTGGCATTCTTAAATGCTGTTGCTGAAAAAAAAAAAAAAAAGAAGTACAACGTTGATCAAATATTTCAAAATTTGTATTAAAGGGAAGCACAGGAAACCAACTCCTAGATACCCCCTCCCCCCCACTGGTCCACAAATGAGATTGGACCAAAGCGCTCTGAGCATGCTATAAGCATGAAAGTAGCGCTATATAAAAGCTATAATAATAACTCATAGTTTTTCAAATTTGAGTTATTGACATATTTAAATTCTGCATAAAAAGTTGTAATAGTAAACATTTTACCATTTTTTATTTAAATGCTTAGAAACATTTATATTTAATAAATTAGACAGTAAATTTTTGACATCTCCTAAAAAACAGGGTTCTTTGAGATTCTGTTTTTAACTTAGGCATACGTCACTCCCCCCACAATCTCATCTCCATCTCAGGCTGTGGTCCCTACTGGGGCATAGGCCACCAACCAGCTTTCTCCAGGCATCTCGGTTCTGGGCGAGTCTCTCCAACTGTCCCCATGTCTTGCCCATCTGCTTGGCTTCTGTTTCCAGATCGCGGCGCCATGTGTTCCTGGGCCATCCTCTATTCCTCTTTCCTTGGGGGTTCCAGGTTACGGTTTGCATTGTTATGTTGGATGCCGGCTTGCGCAGGGTGTGACCTATCCATCTCCAGCGTCTCTGAAGGATATCTATTTCAATGGGCTGCTGTTTTGTTCTTTGCCACAGTTCCTCATTCGAGATCTTGTCTGGCCAGCGGATCATAAGAATCTTCCTCAGGCAGGTGTTGATGAATACCTGGATTTTTTTGATGGTGGTGATGGTGGTTCTCCAGGTCTCTGCTCCATAAAGTAGTATCGGCTTAACAATGGTGTTAAATAGCCTTATCTTGTTGGTGGTGCTTAATTCCCTAGATCCCCAGGTGTTCTTCAGCTGATGGAAGGCTGCTCGAGCTTTACCAATGCGGATTTTGACATCTGCATCTGTTCCGCCATGGTGATCTATAATACTGCCTAGATAGGTGAAGCTTTCCACCTCTTCCAGCGCCTCACCTTGGACTATAATGGGTGTAGTATTTGATGCCTTTATTTTGAACACCTTGCTCTTTCCTCTGTTTATGGTAAGACCCATTCTAGCGGAATTGTCTGCAACAATATTTATCTTTTCCTGCATCTGCTGCTGTGTGTGAGAAAGAAGAGCTAAGTCATCTGCAAAGTCGAGATCATCTAACTGTTTCCACAGTGTCCACTGTATACCGTTTCGCTTCTGGTCTGTTGCTGTCTTCATGACCCAATCTATGGCTAGTAGGAATAAGAAGGGAGAGAGTAAACAGCCTTGTCTCACTCCTGTTTGGATTTCAAATGCCTCTGTCAGTTGTCTGCCATGCACTACTCTGCAAGTCATCCCTTCATATGACTTCTTGATGATGATAGTAACAATACTGAAAGAGAAACTAGATTTAACCAATCGTATGACTTCTTTTTTACAGTAGTTGTCAGGCTCTTAGGCATAGTCCAGAGCTATGCTATAGTTTTTTATATATAGAGAGAGAGATGCAAAAGCATTAGGATAACCAACTAGAGAAAAAAAAAATTTTCATCTAAGCCTCTCCCTATCCCAAGAAGTAAATATATCATCATGTGTCTGACTGATTTGAACAAACTGGTCAGTGTAAGGCTAGTCTAGACTGCGTGTAGTCAGTCATGACAAGACAACCAAGCGATAGTGTTTGTTGTGTGTTGAGTGGTCAGGTGAGGAAATATACACTGCCGTGGTTAGTCAAGCATGTAAATCTACTTTTAACACGCATTTTTTTCTTTGCTTACAATATTTAGATCTAACTGCATAGACGAAGATATATTTCTTTTACGAGAATGTAAACTTTACTGTTATGTTTTCCGTTATTCAGCAGGTACTCGGAGTAGTATAGAATTTGTGTATCAGTTCGTGACGCCACATAGAAATTACGTAAAAATCTGAATGTTTTGGATGCGCAGAAAAATTACGTCAGAAAAACATCTATTACTAAGTTATTCTTGCAAATAAAAAAAAAAAGCATTTAATATATTCATTATCAGTAAATCAAAACACATATTATATCAAAAATTGTCAAAACCATGGGAGTTTCCCTTTAAAACAGACTATTGGATAAGAGAAAAACTCTCATCATGCTAATCCATTGTGTACAATGGTTTAACTACTTGTGTTAAATTCAAATGTAAAGAATCTTAAAAATTTCTGCTAAATTTATTGTGTACAAGCTTTATCTACTTGTGTTTATTCAAATTGAAAAGATCATCTCTTACTTTGACCCATGGTTAATGAGGATGTAATGTGGCCAGCACAACGACCAACTGCTTTTACTTTTCCCAACTAATGTCAGGTGCCCATTCAAGGTGGACTCAGGGGCACCCTAAAAATCCAGAAATTTAAAATCCCTGTCTTTACCAGGATTTGAACTCAAGAACTGTATTTAGGCCAAGCACTTTACTGCTCAGCCACCATACCCCCAAAATTATATTTAAAAAAAATATTTATTAAGCTATTAAAAAGTCATGAAAATGTCAAAAGAATATACCAGCTTTCAAATATTCTGCTGCAGCACTGTCTTGGTCAGGCTTCCATTTAAACAATGAAGTTTTCAAACTGATGGAAACAAGAGAAATGTAGATATACAAATTTGACTAAATGATAAAGTTCTAGATCATATAACTGAAAAAAATAATTGAAAAAACGGACTGAAAAAAATAATTTCTTTAACATTTTTTTTAAAGTCTACTCACATTATATGGAATAATATTCATATATATTTATAATCTGTCTGATACTAAGAATAAGCAATATTTTAACTGACCCCACCCTTTTTTTTATAGCTTTTATTAAGTTATAAAACTATTTAGAAATTGGACATAGTTTAAGTGAACATTTGAGTTTGGTTGTAATGCAGTCATTTGATGATTTGTTCACAGATAATGAGCTTTTTTAAAGAATCAAAGCATTACAATAATAAAAGACCTTTATTGACAAGATTAAAAAAAAGGGATTTTTACAGATTCTATTCATAGCATGAAATTGGGTGATTGTTTTCTTTTTCAATCACATTAATATTAAACTATGTACAGGAAACTAAAAAAAAAATCCATCCACTGTGTCCATTCTACTTAGAGGTCTAAGTTTTTACTCAAAATATTTTGATAAATTTGGTAACCAAAATAACTGAACTTTTTTTTTCTTGGCACAGTCTGCAAAAGAGCTCACAGCTAGCAGCAAAAAGCTGGTTAGAATAAGAAGTACATATGTTTCTCAGACCAACAGTGCAATAATATACAAATAGTAACTTGATGATGGCTGTAAATTAAAACTTTTATGGCCATGTGACAACATCTTCATGACCCACACAGAACTTCATTCAGGGTAGAGGCAGAAAGTGAAAGGGATAGAAAGATGAGATTAGACTGGAAGGACCCATCTTTGAAAGAGATTCCATTCAAGACAAAAACAGGCAACAAATCATATGTTGGGACCCGATGGTTCAACAGACCCATGGATAGCTGAAGGTGAACAAGACAAGGTAATAACCACAAAAAATAAAGATATATATATATCTCAATTTAACACTAGAATGAGAATCTATAGAGTAGAGTTGTTTTTTTTTTTAAAGAAGTAAACTTTTAATTTTATTCATTTTATAGCATATCTGCAATTAAATTTTTATCATTTATGACCAGTTTGGATTTATAAGTAGAAATTTAGTTAAGGTGTGTAGTGGCCATAGCCTTTTACTAATACAATTTATATACTAAGAATTAGGATGAGTCAATTAAATTAACAAATAAAGTAAAGTAAGATAATATGTGGTCCAGCAATGGCCAATGCAAATACTAAATAGATTTATTAGAATCTAGATCAAGATCTCGACTAGATAAAAAAAAAAGAAAATTGAATCTAGAAACTAAATAAACTAGATTTAGATTGTCTAGAAATATGATCTAGAATCTAGATCTAAATTATCTGACTATAATTAGTTTAATTTATATACTTATATATTATATTATAATATAATAATAATAGCAGATCTATTTCTAAGTCTAAGTCAAGTACTGATCTTGAGTGATATCAAAATCAAATGATCAATCATTCAATGTGTTAACAGTGTATAACTCTTACATATAATATATAAGTTAATATAACATTAAATGATTGATTCAGTCTCTCTCACTGCTGACTCACTCCTCAGACTCACAAGAAAAAAACAACTTTTTTTACTTTTAAAAAAATAAAAACTTTGTAAAGTTTTAAAAGTTAAAGTTTAAAAAACAAAACAAGACACTAAGACTCTAACTACTCTATCAACTCTATGACTATAGACGAGTAGATCAGTAGATCTATTGATTTCTAGTCTTTTCTCTACTCTAACTCTAAGACATGGTCACAGTAATCACAGTTATGTTATTGTTAACAGTCAGTAGCCCTGAATATATTTTTATTTAGATCTCCATCTAATAATAAGCTAGACTTCTAGATCTATGAAACACTATACAAAGCTTGGCTTTGATAAGAAATGGAATTTAGACTAATAGTTTTACTATTTTTCAGCAAGTCGAAGATGAGATAATCCCTCTGAAATTTTTTGATCACTCTTGGTAGACATCTTGTTCACTTACTTCCGTCGCGACGTAAACTATAAATACGTAAGAGGAATTTATAGCTTGAACTTATATTATTTATCCGTCTCAAATACAGTTAACACTTACAGTAAAAAATACTTTTATTTTTATTTCTTTAAAAAAGTATTAAAATTACAATTTCATCGATTTCATAAAAATATAGATCTATCTATTTAGTCTAGAATTTAGATAGATCTAGATATCTAGAACCAAAAGTACTAATTTTTGACAATCATTCGATTTTCCAAATGTATCCCTTACAGTAACAATAGAAAAACAGGATCGATAACTTCGAAGTAGAATTAAACTAAAAACAACAGTATTTAGAGTCTAGATCTAGATTAACTAGAGATTCTAGATCTAGATCTAGATCTAGATCTAAATCTACTTCTACTTCTACCGATTTTTCAGTCTGAAACGATCTTCATTCTAGACAGTAGACTCTATCCTGAAGAATTAAGTATTAATTAAAAGTAAATTATGACTTGTCTTAGTTAGACTACTTAGACTTTAGACGACTTAGTAAAGTTAGTAGATCAAGAAAAAAAAGTAGATTAAAAATCTAGTCAACTTTTACTTTGACTTAAGTCTTTTAAATAGTTTCACCTCACATGCAGCTAACATTGATTCACAGCTAATTCAATTGTTTGAAAATTGACTTTGATCCTTTTTCTAGAATGCGGTTTGTTAGAAACTTTCCCAGCTTCATAATATTTTTAAATGTAATGTAAAATAATACCTTGATTAGGGGATTCAGTGAGAAAATAGTTATTAGCTTATATTTATATGCAATCAAACCACTATAGCTAGATAGATAATTTTGTGATATAAATGCTACAAAAAGAATTTTGAAGATCGGATATCTAGTTCAAAAGTTATAAATTTTTTAGTTAATTATTTTGACCCCTTCTAATAAACCTTTGTATTTTACTAATTTTTTTGTCCCACTTTGCGTTGTCTTGTCTTACAGTGTCACTTTGAATTTTTTTTTAACCTTTCTAAATATTATTTAGCTTTTAAATAAATATCAACATTTTAAGATACATTAAAATTAATATTCCTGTGATTTTTATATGTTATTTAAGTTATTTAACATTTTAAAATAATATTTTAAGTGAGAAAATACGTTCACCATCATGAATCATATGGCCTTCATAAATGCCACTCCCCCCCCCCCCGATCTGACGGGGCCGATGTCTAGATCTAATTCTAATGTACATGATACGACTTATTGAAGTTATGATCATGGCATTAAAAAATGGCCTAAAATAAAATGTATAATTAAATAAATACAAAATCAACTAAATTTGTTTGTTTTTACAGCTAAATACATTGATAAACACAATGATAAAAAAAAATTCATTTGACCCAATTAGACCTATACAGCCGGTAAGCACAAGAGGATTGGCTGCACCCGGTCACGTGACCTATTATTGACGCCGCGAACGACGCGAAGGGGGAAAAAAAGAGGGCTGCGCGAGTGAAGGCGAGTGATTTGATTGGACCAAAATAAACAATTTCTTTCGATCAAAAGCCGCTGGAATCCTCAATACATAAAAAAAACTAATTACACACATAGAATCGGCAATTGATGAGCTTTAAAACGATGTTTGAAATTTTATTCCAAGTCCACAGAATACGAAGTTATTACAAAAACAAAATTTCACCCTGCAACAGTTTCGTACTCGCTAAAGATATCTTCAAATTTCAAACAGATATTGATAGGTCTTCCATTTCTGCGTACAATGATGTATCACATGCCTATATACGACTTGTACTTACATGAGGCTTTTAAATAGAAAATGGGATACCAAAACCTCGTTTCGCCGCGAAATGGGACAAAAAAAATACTGACGATTTTTCAGGCGGACTGAACGGCCTACCTTGATAGCATTCTCTCCACTAGGTTGATCAAAGATAAGCTGTTAAACAATGCATAAATCATTTATACTTCATATTATCAATGAGAATTACTAATGTCTGGCGCCACGCGTCGCTGCATCATTGAGTGACTTCATTAAACATCATCAGGATGGGTCCAATTTTACCTTAATAATCTGATTTCCTTTTATATTTTGTGTACCTAAGTATAGAAAAAAAAGATTTCTAACACTACTCTTTAATAGAAATATTGATTTTAATACTATAGTCATAGATTGTTATTGTAGTTATAATTATTCTACTTATCCTTTTCGAAAAATAGCCTAATGGCATCATTTATAACACGTTGGGGAAGGTTTTTTCAATTTTGGGGGGCAAAATTTCAATAAAAATGCTGAAATAAAAAACTTTAAGCATAAATCTAGGACTAAATTCAATAAAAAAATTAGCAAGCTTGCTTAAAAATGATATTAAATGCAAAATCATTCTTACCTATGACTTTACTTTAAATTATCTAAATAAACACAATTTTTATTTATTGACAATGTGGTATCATTCAAAAGCTTAGGAATCCTCCTTTAAGATTAGCACTAGGGTTTTTAAAAAATAAAGCAAATGTAAAAACAACAATCAATCAACTAGCACCATGGGTTTGGAAGTCTAGCCATTCTGTTTCAAAACTATATAGCTACTAGTTAGCAGTTTATAGGTCAGTAGAGAAAGGTTTGTTAAAGTACCTAAGACTTAGTGAAGTGACACCTCTCAGTCTCAGACAGTACTTGTCTAGTCTACTAATAATAAATAAGCTAGTATTACTAGACGAGGGTAAATTAGAACTAGTTACTTACTAGAATATATCTAATAAAGTCTAAAGACTAACCGAGCCTCACTGGCGGATCCAGGGGGCACCCCCCCTAGTTTGCCTACTAGGTCAATCTAGTCTGGCATGGTAATCAATTTTTTATCTTATCTTCTTATATAATACAGATGTTACTTCAAAATAAAAACTCAGGAAGTAATCAACTTTTTTTGAAGTAATATGTTTTTATAGAAGATAAAAACCCATTCCTTACTCTAATTATAACTTATAATGAATAATGAGTCTAAAATTCTAGCACTATGGTAGAAAGAGTATTTTTGTACAAATTTGTCCTCTATGGAATTAACAAGAAGTGTGCCTTTAATCTTTGTGTTCTAAGTATTTTATTAGATTTTGTTTTTGTTAATCATGCATGTTAACAAAATATTAACAACAAACAAAAAAATTAACAAAGAAATTCGGATTAGGCCCGATCTCTAGCAATTTTTTGTTTTTGGAAATATCCAGTGAACGATTGGTCTGTGAACGAATTGTTAGTGAACGATTTGTCGCCTGAACGATTTGTCGTGAACCAACTGCCGGTGAACAAGTTGTCTGTGAGCAAATGGTCCGTGAGCGATATGTCGCGTGAACAAAATGTGGTGAATGAATAGTTGCGTGAACGAATAGTCCCGTGAACGAAAAGTTGTGAAAGATTTGTTGGTGAACAAAATGTCAGTGAACGAATTGTCATGTCCCTGCTAGCTGGTCCATTTCTCATTTATTTCATACTCTATTATTTTCATTTGTTTGTTCATTATTCAATCTATGGCCAGTATGTCTACTTTTTCATTGCCTTCTAATTCAATATGTGCTGTTTGTTGTTTTTTTTTTTTACTTAATTTTTTGTTTTTTCCTCTAGATTAAAAATGTGTGGGTTTTTTTTACTCTCCAGCTTAACCATGTCCTCAGTCGATAATGAAAGATCTGATGATGCACCGCCTCAGCCTCCAGTCACCGACCATCAAAGAGAACTAGCTGCCCAGGCCATGAACGAGTTTGAAATGGGCCAGTATGTTAATTGTAGCAAAACTATGAGCCAGCTAGCTGATGCCAGACCAACTGATGTCAAGGTTATCTTAAACCGTTCAGTAGCTTTATTCTATCAAAGTCAGTGCAAAGCTGTGGATGAGTTCCGACATAACATCCAAACAGTTTTCACCATGGTATGGCATTTGATTGAAATGTATTGATAGTAAAGTGAAATCATTTAACCTAAGTAATTATTGTTTAATAGCTAAAGTCATTTATGTATTACATTTTCTTGGATATATGGATTAATAGACGTGTGATTGTTTTTAGGCAAGGATTTCTCCAGACCTTAGTGAAAAGAGCAACTTGGATGATGCTGACTACGCCGTAGTCTATTACAATAAGGCCGTCATTTTGTACCATGAGAAGCAGCATAGAGCAGCACTCTCCATCCTAGAGAAACTTTTTAGATATATTGAACCTATAGGTGAGATCCTTGTGAAATTTGCTAAGTATACTGAACTAATAGAAAAAAAAAGTTTTTATTTTATGAATATTTTAATTTTGTTTTAATTAAATTGAATATACAAAAGAGTAATTCTTGATAAATTTTTTGTTTTTTAATTTATCTTGAATTTGCATATTTTAAAATGTTTGCATTCCATTGATGAATTGCTAATATCTTCTATGATGCAATTGTTTGACTTTAAAAAAAAAATTGTTTCTTTGCATCTCTCATGCTGTAAAACTTAGTGTCCTATCTCTTTTGTGGACCCATTGGGGAAGGAGGTATTTGGGAAAAGGTTTTCATTCTGCCCCAGCTTGAGTTTTGATATGAACTTGAGCCTCATTGATAGGTAGCATGTGGAACCCAAAAACGTTATATGTTAGGCCACAACTAGGCCACCCTGATTTAATAAGAATTGTCTGTATCATGAAAATATTTGTATTAGAATGTGTTTAATGCGCTTGATATGTAATTGAAACTATTGTTTGACATTGTCGTCTAATGTTTTTTAAGATGAAGCCCTGGCTCAGAAAGTAATGCTACTGTTAACAGAATTGTATCTCTCAGTCCATCAAGTAAGTCTACATGTTAGTTCCTTGGATGAATTAAATTATGTTATAAAAATTTTTAACTAATAATGTTTATAGAAACTTTTAACATTATCTTAGTAACACTAAGTTGAACTGGTTTGTAGAAACTTAAGAACTGGTTAAAAAAAAGAAGTCATATTAACTTAATATTTTGGCATGTTTTATCTTGTAGCCCTTTGATGCTTGGAGAATGATTTTGAATATTGAGAAATTTCTGAGTGGTAAAAGTCAGTCCTCACAAGGAGATAAGGACAAAAATGATTCCAACAATGCTGGAGCTCAAGAAGCCTTGAAAGCAAAATTAAATTTGGTTTGTAATTTATAAATATAAAATATAGTAACCAAAAATTTGAAAAATGTTAAAAAAAACAAAACTTTCAAATTGTTTTGCCGAAGGTCCTTCCATTTCAATGATAGCTCTATTGTGTATACCTTATTTGAGAAATCCTAACTTTGTGCTAGCCAGTTAACACCATTGTTAATGTTGGCCATAGAAATAGATGACCTTTACATAATTTGCCCCATAGACTGCCAGGTCTGAAAGGGTTACTTTAGTTGTTTTTTTTTCTCTAATATTTGTGTAGAAAGAAGATTGATGGAAATAATTAGGTATTGTGACTGATTTGTGTTGTATTTACTTTCAGTATAAAGTGCGCTGTAATCTAATGTCCAAGCAAATGAAAAATAAGAAAGAGTATAAAGCACTTCAAGGGAATGTAAGCTTTTTTTTAGTACCTTATAGCACTTTTGCTTCTTAAACTGACCTTCTTAATCACCATTGTTAACTCTTGGCTATAGAAACAGATGACCTTTACATCCTCTGCCCTGTTCTTTACTCATCACTAAGTGATTCAGTTATCTGATCTTCTATTTTAGCTTCTATTAGTCACTTAATGCCATCTAACATTCTTTTGGTCACTTGTCTGTCTGTGGCATTTGATATTTCTGGATATGTACTTCCTTCCCTTAGCAACTTGTCATGTGACTAAAAAGGCCTAATTCCTTAAACACATCCATGATCACAGAATAGACATTTGTAATCACCTACCCTGCTAGCGTTTTTAACCTTTTTTTCCTACTCTGGCATGCTGTTATTCTACTATTGTTAACTAACCATTGTTCACGTTCTGTGAAAGTTCATCATTGTTACTCCTTTAAGTGCATGGGCTAGTCACTTAATATTTATATTAGTTATCTTCATTTTGTACTCCATTATAAGTTAGTGCTTATTCTTAGTTACCTTTATTTCACACTGCTGTGTTGTGTACTGTAAACTTTGGTTTGTTTTCTTTGACAGAGTCCTCCAGTTGTCTATGTGAAAGCATATTATGAATATTTAAAAGGAAATCTGAAGAAGGCAGCCAAAATGTTGGGCAATCCACCCAGTTCACATGTGAGTTTTTGTTCAACTTTTTGATAAGTCAATCTCTTTTTGGCTTCATTGGGAGACTAGCACTATTAATTATAATATATTTTAAAGTTTGAACAGAAGGCCCATTCTTTCTATTCCTACTTCTAAATCCCTCTTTCCCCAATCTAAAAGTACATTTTTGCTATCCCCTTTTTTAGATGATGTGACCTCTATTGCTTCATCTTCCTTAATTTTGTTTCTACATTGCCAGTCCCACTCTAAGCTTTTAAATTTTCAACATACACTAATTAAACTTTAACGTAAAAGAACTAAGTTTCCCCCATAGACATAAATATAGACTGGCCAATAAGAGAGTTTTATGAAGGGAAAATTTGTGATTTGCAAATTTGTGTACTTTACTATACAGCATGAGCAGTATTAAAGTTAAGTATTCATATCTATTTCAGCCATAACCTATATAAGTATTACAATATTTTCACTAGTGTGTTTTTTTTTATCTCTTAGCATGACTGTAATGTCAATTAATCATAATGTTCATTTTTTTGTTCTGAAACTGTTTTTTAATTTTATCTTATTTGGACATTCTGCTGAAAAAATCCCTAATTTCACTAATTCAAAGTTAAGGACTGAATCCGTTACTTCCTTTTTCCAGTCTATATTTATTTATGCTATCTATGCTATTTTGTGAATGAAAATAGTGAGGATTTGGATACACCATTTTTCATTCACATCATGCTGCGTAAATAAGGAGGCAGTGTAGTTTTGTTTAATCTCTAAAACTGAAGATCGTGCAACTTGTCAGATTTCGGAAATCCGAATACAATAGATATACATGTTTTCAAGTTACATGAAGTTACTTCCTGTTTCCAGTCTATATTTATTTATGTCTATGGTTTCCCCTTTATGATTTGTTTGTGAAAAACTAGAGAAAAAAAATTCACATTTGTGATTTTTTTTTTTAACTTTTAATTTTTGCTGAGATTGATTAGAAATGTTTTCATAAAAAAAAAGTTTTACAAATGTTTTTGTTTTGTCATGAATGTAATTCTTTTGTAACTCTGCAGCTGTCCCCCAGCACTGGAGAGTGTCTCGCTGTATTATATCATAATAACCAAGCCCTGATCAACATGTGTTTAAAAAAGCCAAATTTTGGTATCTGTCAAATACGAGACGCCTTAAAATTCAATGAGAAGATAATGAGAGATGCAGTCCCTAATGATAAAGGTAATAACAGTTTAGTTTTGTTAGAAGTTGAATATTTGTAAATAAGTTTTTATTTAATCAGACTATGATGTAACATCTTTGTCAGCCCGACCTCCACTTCAGCTCAGCTATGTCAGTCAACATTATGTTCTTCTCTACAATCTGGGCGTGCTCCAGTTGCACAGTCAGCGACCCAGCTTGGCCTTCGATTGTTTTGTTGAATGTGTTCAAGTCTATCACAGAAACCCCAGACTCTGGCTAAGGTTAGCAGAGTGCTGCATCATGTTCCATAGAGAGGTGAGACATTTGACATAAACAGTTTTCATGTCCTGTAGCAAGACTCGGCTAGCACTCAAGTTAAGTTAGTTAAGTTTGAGAATCATCAAGTGAAGCATTATGTAGATTTTATTAAAAAACTTATCAGTTTTATACTGCTTCATACTACTGTTAAAAAGTGTTGGTTGATCAATAAATATCTCTGAATTATTCTGAGACAATCTAATTAAAATATATTAAGATGTAATCTAGTATGAAACTTGAATCTCTCTACTGTGTGTT
>JADKLZ010000167.1:30537839-30563821 GCA_021533235.1 Biomphalaria straminea
AAGATGTAATCTAGTATGAAACTTGAATCTCTCTACTGTGTGTTTAGAACAATGATGTGGATAGAGAACACAGACACAAGTTGGAAGTGATCCAGGCTTCTGTTGGCTCTGGCTTTCATCACAAATTAATCTTGGGTCAAGGAGTTCAGAAAGATAGGAAAATGTAAGTCAATTTATTGTATAAGATAAGAAGATAGAGTTTCTTTATTTTAATTTAAATTTTTTCAATGTTAATTTTGTATGTCCTTGAAAAGAAAAAGTGATTAGTAGTTTTAGAATTGTATGAAATTAACTGTTGTCAAACTAAATTTATCTTCTTAACTTATAGAAATTATCTTATCTAGTATGTGTAGAATTGATATGGGATTATACCTGGAAAAAAGCTATAAAAAGAATAATAGAAATGATCTCTGCTGTAAAACTCTGATATGCCAAGAGGTTTTTTTTGCAAAGTTTAAACTGTGGAATCTGTATCCTTATTGGCATATCCCATAGAAGGAGCAAAACAAAGCTTGACTTAATCCTGTGTACTCCCAGGGGAGCATAGGGCCGCAACCACACCTCTCCACCGAACTCGGTTCTGAGCAGCTTTCTTCATCTGCTCCCATGTCATTCCAGTACCCTCAGCTTCACTGATGACTGACCTCTTCCAGGTTTGCTTGGGTCTGCCCACTTTCCTCTTTCCGTGTGGATTCCAGTCAAGAGCCTGCCTTGCAACATTGGTAGCTGGTTTTCGCAGGGTGTGTCCTATCCAGCTCCATTTTCGTTTGGTAATGTCTTGTGCTATGGGCTTTTGTCTTGTTTTTTTCCACAAATCGGTAGTGGTTATCTTTTCTGGCCACCTAATTCCTAATATCCGGCATAGGCATCTGTTAACAAAAGTTTGGAGCTTTTCCATATTTCTTTTAGTGACTCTCCAAGTTTCTGAACCGTAAAGGAGAACAGACTTAACGTTAGTATTATAGACTCTTATCTTGTTATGTAGAGATACTGCCTTGGAGCGCCAGATTGTTTGAAGAGTTGAGAAAGCAAACCTACCAAAACAATGCTATTTCATTCTTATGGGCTACTAGAATTCAATAGCCAAAATGTATGTTTTAGATTGGTATCTTTATAAGTGAGACATTCCATAAGAGGATATTTTTAAAAAAAGTGTCATGTTCAAAGTAAATATCCACTTTTTTATCAACATAGCAAAGCACTGGTCTCAAATTGTAGAATTCTAAAATGTACTGTTTGGAAAAGTTAATGTTTTTGTCAACTCCTTTACTGCTTAGCCACAGTGCCTCCATTAGTAATGATATTTTACATTAAAACTTAAAGAAAAAACAACTCCTTATTCATATTTATATAACCATTGGTTATTTTGAGATTTTTTTGTATTGCATTTTATTATTCTTTCTCTACTCTAGTAATGCTTCTGGAGGTGTGTTCCCTACTTTAAATCTAGGATTTGCTTCATTCTGTTTAAAAAATGCTTTAGCCTTATTACCTGTGGACTCTTTGGATGTAAAAAGTCCACCACAAGATGAGCAAGCCGAGTCTGGGTAAGTTTCTAACTGTAACAATGTTTATATTTGAGTGCTAGATGTGATGATGTCTTGATGTTACAATGAGATTGTCTTGATCAGACAGTGCATTTCTGATGGTATCATTTTGTATAGATTTCTACTTTTAAACAATTACTGAACACTCAAATATTATTGTGATGCCAGAGATTGAAATGTAAACTATTAATTCAAAACAACTAAGATCCTTCAACAGTGAATATAAAGCTTTAATTCTGGAACTAGGAATCACTTTAATAATATACACACTGTACAATACAATTTAATTAAACAAGTTTACTGTTGTTGTGCAAGCTTACAACTGAACTAAATTTCTACACTGATCCTTATTATGGTCTGGAATTAACTTGCTGTTCTGATAAACTCTTCAGTAACATAACCATGACTTTGCTCTGCAGAAAGCAGCAGAAATCTAAAAATAAACTTAATGCAACAGCTGCTGCTTTATGTTACATGACACTTACATTTAACTATGTATTTATCCAATCACAGTCTGTGTAATTAAACTTGAAATTCTATTTTTTTTTTATTAATTTATGTCCATGTAATTATAACAAAGTGTCTCAAAAAGTATCTGACAACCAGTCCAACTCATGGTCTTTATGTGTGGCTCAGATATTGAATCTAGTGGAACTGTTTACATTAACAGAAGAAGGGGGAAAATGCGAGTAACTTGTGCCTAAACTAGTAAGCTTTGGGCAGGGGGGACTAGCCTTGGCTGGCTATCCATCTAGGAGAAGAGAAAACCTGCTGCTTAACATGGAAAAGGCTTTGGGAGTCAACCCTGAGGAAAAATAAGGAACTGTTGACAATTTGTGAGAGGAAAACTACTGTATGGGTGACATCTTTCCAACCTTAGCTTTATGCCCAGCCAGTCATCTCAGAGATGTATAGCCACTTATATATATGTATAATTATAGTTGGCTTACATTTATTTTAAACATTTGATTTTTCAAAGTTATCAGTAGCAATATAATTTAGCTCTGTTTTTTTTAAAAAAAGATAATAGGTAGCTTCAGTGAAGATATAGTACATCTGTATAGAGTGTAGCTTACATTGTAAGAGTTTTTTAATTTTATTTGGTTTTGGTGTAGATGTAGTTGAATTTATACAAATGTTTTTTTTTAATTCCCAGCCCTCCACCTACTGACCCAGTGCTAATATCAGCAGAGCCTGGGAATCCTCTTAGAGAGACAGAAGTTGCAAATTTAAGGTAACAATGATTTACTTGTCACTGAACTTTGAGATGTTGTAAAAAATAGAGGAAAAATTAAATCCCCATTTTTCCTTTCTGGATCATTAGGAACATTCCTCTTAGTTAAAGTTAATTTATTACTGAATATATAAGTTTGTTTAAAAATATAATTTAAAAAAGAAAAAATGTTTATCATAATACCTCTATTACCTTTTCATTTCTTTGTTGAAATATATTTCCTGTTGACTTGATTCCAGATGTTCCATTCTGGCTGCCAGTGCTTATGTGGCACTTTGTGAAAATGAATATTATAAAGCCCTGGCACATGCTGTTAATTTATTACGGCAACCAAACTTGACTGCAGCTCAGCGGTAGGAACCTGTTAACTTTGAATCATTGCTTTAAAATGTAGTTCTTAATAATACATTGGTGTTACAGAGAGATGCATTAGTTCGTTGTAACTACTCAAAGTATTTGTTGTCACTGGATCAAGTAATCATTTCAAAGCATTACCTCAAGTGATTTAACTCACACACCATCATAGTCTGAAACAATTATTTTAATCTCTGTTCAGATACTTGGGTCACATGTACAAAGGAGAAGCATTAGTCACACTGGACAGAATAGCGGATGCAATAGATGAACTGAATCCAGAGAAAGTCACAGACATCAGTACCAGCCTCCCAGAAGCAAACAATGATCAAGGTGATGAATATAACTCTTTTAATTTATACAAAAAAAATGTTATTTCAATAATGAAGTTAATTTATTCGCATTTCTTAGCCTTCATAAAAGATTAATTAAAGTCAATCATAGAGATGAAAATATCCTTATAATTTTTAGAGCAGTGATTCACAAACTTTTTTGCTTAATGGAACACTTCACAAATTCTGAGTATTTTTCAGAGAGATTAATTCATGTTGTAGTCTACTAGTTATTAGTCCAGCAGTTCACTTATTCAGGACTCACAGAACACTAGGGTTCTGCCAAACACAGTTTGGGAAACATTGTTTTAGAGGAACAGTTGAAAATAAATGTAGACAAGAACTAAAAATGTTGGGTGATTGCCTGGTTGTGTGGTATGCAGTGTGAACTGATGGTCATGGGTTCAAACCCTGCCCACTGACATCCCTCCAAGAGGTTGGACTAGAATGTAATCTTCAAAATGTGATGAAACTTCCAAAAGTTAAAACAAACTAATGTGACAGTATCTGTCAGAATTAGTCTTTAACAAGAATATGGAAAATAGGAATGACCTTAACCAAACAATCTTGAAAACTAAAAAAGGTCTTGACATTTGTTGGAGTGTGTTATCAAAATTTTGTCACTTTTATAGATTTTATATTTATGCAGTGACAACAGTTTACAATGTGAAATGGTTTTGGTTTGAATTTGACTTGTTTTCTCACTGTATAGAGATTAGTAACAAGTCAGAAATAACAAGTCAGAAATAATGCAAATTAACATTGCTGCAGACCATTTGTAATCATTGGACAAAGAAAATATTTCTCACATTCAATTCTGTTATTATTTGTTTGATTTGTCCACAGAAAAAGAACAGGATGGATTAGCAGAGAACAGAAGTAAGTTCTGGTACATACAAAGAAAATAATATAATAATATTTCTTTAGTCTTAGTAAAATTAACTTCTTTGCTTTAGTGAATAAACAGTTTAAAGTAAGTATATACAGAGAAAAAAATATAAAAATATTTGTTTAGTGTTAGTAACTTTAAAAAAATTGACTTCATTGGTTTAGTGAATAAACATGACATATAACTAAGGTACGAATGGTAGTATCTGTGAGTTCCCGGTAATACTATGGTAGTATCTGTGAGTTCCCGGCAGAGGCGTCACTAGGATGGGTGTCACCCGGTGCGGTAAAATCAGGGTGTCATCCCCCCCCCCCCCCCCAGCGTTCCACTTATTCTTCAAATAAAAAACTATCGTTGTTCAGTTGTTGTTTTTTGCGCAATAATACAGTTCGTTAATTGCTGCTACACAAAGTTTAAATGAGTATCGATTATGTTTTTTTCTCTTACATATTATCGTTAATCATTACATACATTAACATCTACGATTTTTTAAATGGAAAGAAATTAATAACCAACTGAGCATGTTTTCCTAAGTAAACATTAAACAGCTCTTAATGGAAACTTTTGAACATTATAATCACATATAGTGGTAGTTTCATGAGAACAACTAATGAAAAATGCAACTTAATGAAAAGTATATTGATAGGCACAAAAATTTTTAATGATTTTTTTAACATATAAAAATTTACAATAACTTTAGAAAATAAATATTTAAATTTTCTTTTCAGGATTTCAAATTAGAAAACTTATAAAAAAAACTTTAAACTCAATATATCTTGCGACTTTGTTTTCAATGGACAGAATTTCTTGATTTGATTTCAAAAAATAGTTGTTAATTAATGTTTTAATGAGAGAACGTTGTTAGTTGATGTTTAATAAGAGACCGATACTAGTTAATGTTTGGATAAGAGAACGTTGTTAGTTGATGTTTTAATGAGAGAACGTTGTTAGTTGATTTTTTAATGAGAGAACGTTATTAGTTGATGTTTTAATGAGAGAACGTTGTTAGTTAAATTTAGTTTTGCAAAGCTTCTTTTCACATGACGCCTTGTAAACATGCATTTGGCAAGAAACAGTTAAAGGTTTAATTCAAAGGCTGGTAGAGATTCGTTGTCGTCTTTCAAAACTTTACTGCATTCTAGTATTCTAGTTTTAGTATTTCTGTTCACATATCTTGCTGTCAGGCCAAATATAAAAGAGATTGATGCACTCAGTATTAACTTCTTGCTCTCTATTTGAATAGTAAATCTTAAGAATACTTTCCTGATATTTTCATATTGTTAAAAGTATTTTTCTTTTTCATTAACATGCTAGTTTGATTTGAGAAAAGTTATCTTAATAACATTTTGAGCTAACTTTTCACATATTTCGTAGAGTAAATGTTTAAGTGCTCGAGCTTAGCCACCTTTTTGACAATAATTAACACTTTAATTTGAAGTAACTTTTGTGTTTAGTTTACTTTTTTGAGTACATCTGCCAATAAGAAAGTCAAGCAATGAAAGTTATGCGTGTATTCACAGACAGCTGGCAATCATATTTGTGCTGCGCCTCTAGTGTTTGTATTTTCAGAGAGACGGCAAAGATTTTCGCCGTCACACTTTCATAAAATCGTTCTTTCATGGGTCTAACAGCAACACCATGAGCACACCAGCGATTTGTTCATATGACACGCTATCATTAATTATATTATCCTATCTATTAGTATTAGTGGCAAAGAAAGAAAACCCTTTTTCTAGAGAACCAAGAAAGTATAATTGGAAAATATTTTCCGATTAAGAATTTGGACCACATAGCTTAAGTAAACGGTATACACATCCATTCAAGTTTCTTTTCTGTTCTTCATTTATTACTGCCTGCACTTCTTCATGAATCCTTGACATTGTAGCTGCATTTCCATGTCCCTGAGCTCATCATATCGATACGTTAAGCCCATCTCTTTTCAGTCGTTTTAAATTATCAGAACTGATACACCAGATTTGGCCCACATTAAGAGGAATGTCCTACATTTCTGTTATTTCAACATTACCATTGCTACTGTTAATATATCTTACAACTTCAGAGATCTATGTTAGGTGTGCTGTAATACAAGATACCAGAGTACCTTGCAGCTTTTATGTCTCTCATCTCTGATAAGTATATCCCTTAAGTGGTTTGCTAAAACATATATATATATATATATATATATATATATATATTTGGTACAAGCTTGGAAAGTAACTTTTTTTTTCATCGCTGACTTGTAATCGTGTAAGTTATTATTTCCACACTGGCTCAAATTTGGATAACATTTCCACAATCCCGAGAAAAAAAATTCATTATTCAATGAAAAGTCTTCTTCAGTTCGCCACCACATACCAACTTTTTCTTGCTAGAAACAATGCGATAGTAAGCAATCTATAATACGAGATGTTCCTCTGTTTTCCCATCTAAACGTCAATCATAGCAATGACGTCCTTGTCAATTTTTGGAAGCTAAAGTCCTGCTTGCTCCCAAAATGTACCTAATTTGAAAGCCTGATAAATGTCCTTCAGTCTTCTCTCGAGTTTCTCGCTGTGTACATGTCCACTATTTATCAGAGAAAAAAATCTTGCTATTGATGTTTTCCTATTTAGAATAATTTTATTCAACAATTTCTAAGCTTCGTGATTTTGCTTCTGTCACATTTTAAAGTTGGTATTTTTTAATTATTTTTTAAGTGCCTTTTTTACACTTGGGTGTCACCCCCTATCGGGTGTCACCCGGTGCGGACCGCACCCCCCGCACCTGCCTGGTGACGCCTCTGGTTCCCGGTAATATTACTGACCTGAATGGTAGTATCTGTGAGTTCCCGGTAATACTACTGACCTGAAAGGTTTCTTTTTTTGGGGACCTGGATGGTCAAGTGCTAGGCCTTGGGGGAGGGTTCGGATGTCTGTGGTATGAGTCATCCTCAGAACTTAAACTGTGTTTCATCGTATTATCTACTCCTTTTTCTTTCAATAAGTTTTGTACCTAAGTGCTGACTTGTTTATTCATCATTTGTTTCATGACTTAAAGCTTCAGACTTCATTTAAATTTCTTTTAGTTGTGAGAAATTGGTTTTCTTTTCGTTCAGCTTCTCTCCTGAAATGGAGTCCAGACTCTGTGAGTGTTGCTAAAGGTTTAATGCAGTACAATCTGGCTGTGGCTTATGCCATGAGAACTGATTATGATAAGTCACTTAGAGCTTTAACAGAGGTTTGTCATTTAGTTTTTTTTTTAACTTAGATTTCAGTATATCCCATTATTATGAATGGACTATTTCAGAGCTCATCTGTTACACTAGTTAACCATACATGTTGGTGTATCATATGAAGAGATAAACTAATTTCTTCTTGATTTGGACAACAAATATTAATAGACTAACCAAACGATTACAAGAAATTAAATATTTTTCTTTTATTAAGAAGGTGTTTTAAATAAATTTATTATACTAAGCTTGTAAAGTTCAACTTGTTTCTGTTCTAACCTTAGTCTATTCTAGTTCTATTCTCTCCAGTCCTCAGAGAAAGTTGGCAGCCCAATTCCTGTCCAGATGTTCTACCTCAAACTCTATTTAGACCTTAAACAAGGTAAATATCTTTGAATAGTCCTCAGAAAAACATTTCAGGGTCATAGTATCACAGCAAAATCAAGTTAAAAATTTTTGAGGGATTGTTATTTTTTTCTTTTTAGAAAATTGATGATGATTATGCCCAATGCGTGTTCCTAGGTCAATCTAGTCATGTATGTTAATCAATGATTTAAATTCTGCCAAGTCATTGGTTTTCCTGGCTGGCTCAGGAAACCCATTCCATGGTCTATTAGTACTAGGGAAGAAGGAGCATTTGTACAAAATTGTCCTAGCATATGAAATGAGGAATGTATCCAGGGGCGGCCCTAGCAGTGCGCGGGGCCCTGGGCAAGTGTCAAATGCGTGGCCCTTAGCCCAGGGGTCGGCAACCTGCGAACGCGAGCCACATGCAGCTCTTTGGATGTTAAGCTGCACTCCCTTAGGTCCATGCGCAATTATTATTTATTTTATCAAAAAAAAAAAAAGTTCTGAATCGATTAATGAGAATTAGGCACCAATGATTCGATCTGTCTGCCACTTTTACTCGCTTTTCAGCTCACCCATCCCCCATATGTCTTGAAATGTAACAATTTGCAGGTGGAAGATATTACGTTTTTTTTTCTGTCTTATTAATTGCTATAAATTAGCCACAAATTGTCCTTTTTTTGTCTAATATATGTTTTCCGAAGATCTAAAAGAAAAACTCTACGATTGCTATTGCTCTGGTATCAAACAAGAGGGGAAAATAGAGCTAATGCCTTGCAAAAATACCTTGAAGATAATAAGATCAATATATATATATATATATATATATATATATATATATATGGTTCCTTCTGTCAATATAAATAAAAAAAAATTTATAGCTACTGATGGAGCCAGAAGTATGACTGATAAAAAAAAAGGGCAACAACGAATCATGGAAGCAAAAACAAAAAAAAAAACTTGAAATTCTTACGTTTCAATGCATAATGCACCAAGAAGAGCTTTGTGCCCAAACCTTTCCGGCCAAAATAGTTGAAGTTATGAATTTGATAATCAGGATTAATCAACAATTTAGCCAAAATCACTCTACCATCGGCAGTTTAAATAATTCTAAAACGGAATGGAGACTTAATATTACGACCTTCTTCTTCCCAATAAAGTACAATGGCTTTCCAAAGTTGAGAAGTTTTGCTTTGTGCTAGAATGAAATAAATACATTTCTAAATGACAATGGCATTAATCTCTCTGAATTAGAGAACGATAAATGGCTGCAAAAATTTTACTTTTTGGTTGATAAGACAATGAAATTAAATGAGCTGAGTCTAAAAACTAGGGAAAGGGAAACCCAGCCGATGTATTGGATGAATTTGTTGACAGTTTGAGCAATTCAAAAAAGACAAAAGCATTCAAGCATTCAGAGTAAATCCTCTCAACACAAGTAGTAACGAAGTCCACATTGATTCATTTGAAATTGATACTGGATCTTCAAACATGTATTTGATTGATCTGTGGAGTGGGAAATTTACAGAGTTGAAAGTCAAGTTGAAAGAGCTGGCGCTCCAGAGATGTACGTAAGGCAACAAAAGTGGACAGCTTTTAAAAAGGAAATGCCGCGAGTTGAGGCACTTATATTCGAAGCATGGAATAGTCTTCCAGATTGCAAAAGCGAGGTGAAGAAGTTTGCATTTGGAAAGCTGTCTATCTTCAGACTGACATATTCGTGCGGGCAAGTGTTCTCTTGCATTAATATAATTAAAAGTTAAGTAAGAAGCCAACTCACTAATGAAAATTTAGAGTCATATTTGAAACTTAAAACAAGTTATGAGCCAAATGTACCCAAACTTTCTAAACCCATGCAAAGCCACCGAGTACTATTTATTGTTTGGAAGAAAAATATTGGTGCTATTTACAAACTTTAAAATGTTGTAAATTGTATTTTTTGGCTCTTACGACTTAAAAGGTTGCCGACCTCTGCCTTAGCCGTAACGGTAGACTATATAGGCCCTATATACTGTAAAGTCATATCTCTAACGGGCTCACCCGTCTCTAACAATAACAATACAGTATGTCCGCCTCTAAGCTGTGTGCCTTATTTATGCTACAAAATATATAACGTTTTGTAGATACATTACTTAAGTACTTTATATACTGCATTGTAATTGTTCTGCATTAACAAATAAAAAATACTGCTGCGATTTGTTTACTTTTTATCACGGTTATACTGGTTTACCAACAGCCGCACGATGTCTATGCAAAGTAGTCTATTGTTAAAAAAAAACAACTTAATACCTCATCACCAAACTTTCTGGAAGCTGATTGGCCGAAATAGCAAATCAACTGGTTCGGTACAGGGAAGGTTACAGTAGCAAATAAGGGATTCATCTCATACACCCTCAACCTTTTTTTTTTACCATGCCAATTTTTGTATACTGTAATGCGTCATAGCCGTGAGTAGGACACTTTAAAAAATTACTGAACATTTAGTGAGTTTTTAAAAGGAACAGCAGGTAAAAGTTATTAATTTAATGAAATGGAAATGTTTAACTTAAGCTTTTAAGTGGGGATGTTTATATCCGAAACTAATGTACACATAATGTCGCATATCTGACTTTCGCGTGCGGTCTTAGGACCTATCAAGAAAACACTGCATTTTTGTATATTAATTTTAATTTTTTAGTAATGTTTCTCTAGAGTAGCATGTGTGTTACTAAAATGTTATAAATGACTATTTCATGTATAATTTTCATAGTTCAAAGAGTATTTCAAACCGTAACAATATGCATTTTCCTAATGAAATTTGTTTGGACATCGATGTTTAATTACGAAATACACGATTGGTAGCTTCCCCCTACGTGTTTTTATTGTGATCTGTTAAATTCTGTCTTTACCGAAACTGAACGGTATTTCGTAACCAGAAATGTATGTTGGAGCTTATATGGTAATTGGTATCATAAAGAAAGATATTTAAAATATATTGAGTAACAAGTCCTAATCTATGACAAGTTGGTTTTGGAAGTTATTGAAAATAAAATCTCCGATCGCGGGGCCCCCCCTCAGGCGCGGGGCCTGGGGCGGCTACCCCACTCGCCACCCCCTAAGGCCGCTACTGAATGTATCATCATCCTATTAGTCTAGAAGCTTGACTTTAATTTGAATGTTGTGTGTAATAAATTCTATTCTCTATATGTTGCACATATACAAAAAGGAGGCAAAAAGGAAATAGTTCTTATATTTTCCATAGCTTTAAAAAAAAAACTAGCTTTAAGAAATTTTTTTTTTTTTAAATAATGTTTTGTTTTTGTATAATGCACAAATTGTAAGACAAATTTCCTTACGGACAATAAAGATTATTATTATTATTATTATTATTATTCAGTAATTTTTGAATTTGTAGTGTTGTAAACGTATGGAGGCAATTCAAAACATAGAGATTCAAGATGGAGGATGTTTATTTATAGTAGATAAGGGGAGATGACTGACAGTAAACAGCACTTGGCAAGACTTGGGTTCACTTCCTTATCCCAAGTTCTAGGAGTCACCTGTCCCTAATGTACACATCACAGGTACTGTACAGCAACAGCTTCCTAACACAACTATTGGGCAGGCTGATGGACATCTCTGATACCAGTAGACCAGACTCTGTAATTCCCTTCTTGTCACTTTTGAGGGAAAGGAAGCTCTGCCTCTTTTTAAACAGTTCTTATCCCAGAATGCAGTTAGCATGAATGATTACAACAATGTTAAAATTTTTAAAATTACGTTGGAAGCAAATTTCCCTGTTAATTACTAGATACATGCCATAACCAAATAGTGATGAAATAAATTCATAAGCATTTGGCTTTATATTATCTAAACATTTTTACAGTTGATTAGAATTAGATCACATCTGGTAATGTGCCATTTGGCAGATAGATCTAAGATATTGTCACAACTATAGGGCTGTACAACGGTTGAAAATGTTTAAATACTGTTTAAAATCAAAATTTAGAGGATCATGGGCTACTTTTCAGTGCTTCAAATATTTCCAATGTTGAACTTTTTAAAAAATTCTATTTTCGTTTAGTACTGGGGAGTCTCCATATGATTTAAAATATTGTCTTAATTTTCACTGCACTATCAAGGATTGACTAATGTTGTTTTGTTGATTGAAAAGATTGACAACTTTGAGCATAGTAACTTATTTTTTCTAGACTGATCAGTTAAGAATGTTTTTTTTTCAGGCAACAAGAAAGCTGCCATTAATGTCATCAATGAACATTTTGGTTATATCTCTAGAAGTTGAGTCTGGAGCTACCTTCATGGTCATGTCTGGGACTGCCTTCATTACATGTCTGGAGACGACTTTTTTTTTTTTAATTAAGTTGGATTTTTTTTTCATTTATGACTTTTTTTCCCTTGTGTTTGACTAATATTCACTTTCTAATCAACTGCCATTGTAATGTAGAAATAGCTCTCATTACTATTGTGTACAAATACCACATTAATTATTGACTAAATCTCAAGGCATGCAAACACAGAGCTGTTGTCATTCTTTGATTTACATGCCTCAATTGAATAAACTTGATAAAGGGTTCTACTTATTTGTATTTTTTTTTCATTAAATAGTGGGGTAAATTATTATTTTTTGCTTGTTTATGTGGTCTGACTTAATTTTGGATGTTTCATATTTATCATCTCATGAAAAAAAAAAAGGTAATGCATTTTTACTCTTGTCTGATCAAAGGGACAGCTATCCAAACAGTTTTTGTGTGTTATGGAGATGGACAACTTACATAAACATGGCTACCTAAAAGATGTCTCTTTACCTTGCATAAGTGAACTATTATTAGTAATATGGATGAATAGCCAACTTGACAATAAAGTACTGAGAGACTTATACTTGTAAGACACTAATGATTTAAATGTGACCATTGTACAATTCACTTGAATCTCAAGTTTATTGAAGGAATTACAGAATAGGTCAAGTATTTATTAACTTCAAATCAAAAACTGAAAAGGGTAACAGTACAGATACAAGATTTTTCTGCTTTCTGTTTCTATCTACATTTAACAATATGGCCAGTGCAATGATCAACCGCCTTTCTGCAATTGATGTCAGGTACCCATTAGGCTTTTGTGAACTCAGGGATATCCCAAATATCCCAAAAATAAAAAAATCCAGTCTACACAGGGATGTGAACCCAAGACGGTGGTACAGAAACGATACAATTGACCACTAATGTTTCTTAATTAGATAAGGCATTCACACATTTCTAAGAAGCCAGACATATTTTAATATTTTAACATTTATAGTCCAAGCAAAAACATTTCACTTTCATTCTATAACATTTTATTTCATGTGTTCAAAGTATCAACAAGATTGCATGAAATATGTGAAGATATTTGACTTTAAAATGATTATATTATCAATACAAAAATTGCACATAGTAAATATTAGAGCAAGAAGTCTTACTGCACAGTCAAGAGTGAATTCCCTTTAAACTTTAAATATATGAAACATGACAATGTAATAGCATCAACACTAAGTAAAAAAACAATTCCCTTTAAACTTTAAATATATGAAACATGACAATGTAATAGCATCACCACTAAGTAAACAAACAATTATAACTACCACAACTGCGATGGCAACTCCCCCTGTCACTCTGGCAGTAGGTCTTGGGTCTGGAGCCGACGTCTTGGTCCGAATAGTTTTAGAAAGACTGTTTGTGTTGACCAAAAGTTCTTGTCGAATCTGTTCCTTGTATACCTAGAAGGAATTAGTGAAATTCTACTTCCAACAATAAGGTGACATCAATTTTCTAATTTTATAAAATACAGAAGTTAGGAGGGTTACACGTCATGCATCTAGTCATGTATGTTAACCAATGACCTAAATTCTGCCAAGTCACCCATTCCATGCTCAGCACTAGGAAAGAAGGAGCATTTATATATACATTTAAATTGCACTAGATTAGAAAACATGGAGACAGCGTGTGCTTTTATGAACCTCACACAGGGAGAAAAAAAAGGTTTGAATCAACCTTAGAGAAGAGGAAAAAAGCTGCCATATCTTATAGACCTAAAACTTTTGGTTAGAGCAGGCATGTCAAACTCATTAAGGTATATGGGCCGCATAAATTACTTACTATGACCTGAGGGGCCGCAGCAAAAAATCAGTTTTAAAACAGCCTACTAGTTTTATGTAAATTAGAAATAATACAATATAGTACAATAATTAATGGCATACATGTCTTTTAGCTAAATTTGTAGTACTATTAGCTAATTAAAAATTGCTATGATTACGCATTATTTTCTTTGTCCTGATGCTTGACATCTTTTCTGGGATACCATTTTATTAATGTTAGGTTGAAGTTTGTTTGCCAATGACGATTTCATCACAGATGACAAATTTTGATCAGATAATCTCGAACGGTGAGGTGTTTAAATAGCTTTTAGTATGAAAAAGAACTGCGCACTGAGACCAAAGCATGCAAAAAATAGCTAGAATAGCTGCAAAGTTACGCGATTTAAGCAATTTAACGAACCGTTCAGGGTAAATGACTGTAAAATTTTGGAGCAGTCATTTTAATATTCTTCGATTTCAACTAAGAACCTGACTTCTATCAGCTCTAATTGAACATTTCCAGCAGCATTTTCAGATTCAAATCAGATCTCCTGATCGAGAGGCTAAGTGCGCTTGAACTTGGCTTGGCAACCTAGAAGGAGGTTCTAGGTTCGACACCCGACTCGGGCAGAGCGCCTAAAGGTAGCACGGAAAACCAACTCCTAGATGCCCCCTCCCCCCACCGGTCCACAAATGAGATCGGACCAAAGATCTCAGAGCATTCTATAAGCATGAAAGTAGCGCTATATAAAAGCTATAATAATAATAATAATAATAATGATGATGCACTGAAAATGAGCAAATTTAAAATTAGCATCAGTCTCTCTTATTTTTGCAAGTAACTTTGCATCAAAACCATTTCATTTCATGGTTGGTGTGCCATACCATTTTTAGACTAGCCAGCCTTACCAAAGATAAATTGTACTGCATTTTCACCTCCTGTCGTTTCTCAAAAATCATACTCGTTTGTTACGCATAGAACAGTACACAAGTAGTTCCTGGTATATGTCGAAATTCCTGTTAAAAGGCCCTTATGAATATAGCCAACTGTGCTACACCCGTTACGTCAGTTGACTCATACAGACCCAATGAAAATAATTCAAAAATCAGCTCTGTCGTTCTTTAATTGTTCAAGCAAGCTGACTGACATGTCATTTATTCTATCTGCAACAGTGTCACTAGTTAACGCTATTTCTTTGAATGCTTTCTCCTTTTTTTTTCTAAATAAATGACTTCGGCTTTAACGAAACACTTCTTCATAAAATCACATTTATTAATGATTTGAAATGGCATGCAATGAAGTTTGACAAAATGTAGCTTGCTTTCACTGCAGACTCACCCTCGTTGTTCAGTTAAACAAATACTATTTTTCCATTCAAGTATCTTGCCATCTCTTGTTTTCCAGCGTAATAGTTTAACATCATTTTTTTTTTGCCAAGTGGGCCGCATGCAAGGTGGTCGCGGGCCGCATGCGGCCCCCGAACACCCAGTTTGACATGCCTGGGTTAGAGTAACACCTTTTGTAAAATCACTAAATTGAGAAAGCCTTCAGAATAGAAGACTCAAGTAAGGTAACTATTATACATAAAACACTGAACCACAATCTCCAAATACAAAATGTAATAAAATTCTCAGAAAGACACAAAGATAAAGGCACATTCCTCGTTCCATATGCTAGGACAAATGTGTACAAATGCTTCTTTTTGCTTCTCTTTTCTTTTGCTCCTAACCCTAACGTCTGTATTATAAAAGGTAAGAAACAAATCGACTTATCATAATTACTTTAATAGGCAATGTTTTGTAAAATTTTTGACATGTTTTTGAATTTCCTTCAGAGTTGAAGATAATTTACACCCTAGCCCAAACCTCCCGCAGGGCGACAAGGGTAGGCCGAGACAACAGAACGGACAGTCTAGCACGCATACCGCTGCCATCTAAATTACATGTACCATCATTTTCCTTGTCACTTTTACATATGCTCAACCTGTGATCACAGATTGGCCTCTATAGTCACACAAGATGTTGCTAAGGGAAAAGTTTGCCCCTCTAGACGTAAGATGCCACAAAGACTTTCATTCTTATATTTACCTTGATTTTATATTAAACCGTGACCTTATATTTACCTTGATCTCAATACTGGTATTTGTATTGGGTGAACATCTAACATTACAAGAGATTGGACACACACTCTGAGTATCTGAAACAAAGGAAGTTTTAAAGTAAAAAAATTTTGTTTGGCTTTCTTACATTTCTATCCCTTAAATCTTAATGTTAAATGAACTAGTAATGTATTGTTAGAATATATGTGCCTACTGCCCCTACTGGTCAGGTTAATAATTAGCCTAATATGCAACGTAAGATTCTTGAGCCTATCAAAAGGTATTACTGCTGTAGAACTGCTTGGATAGTTTCTTAGCGGACATTATAGGGAAAAACAAGGAATCATGATTTGATCTTCATGCCATAGGATCAATTAAATCAATCTATTTTTCTTGACGTCTCTTCATCAACTCTGAAAAGTTAGTACCGGTATGATGGTGCTTCTTCTTTTATTCTTCCAATCATTGTAATATCAACATAACTCAGCCTTCGAGTCCTTCTAAGGGAAGAATTATGGTAATGTCTTCTATTGCTATCATTGCTGCCAACTGTGAAGAGAAATCAGGAGCAGGCGACCATTAGGTAGTTTTTAGCACACAGTGAAGTCTGCACGACTAGACTGCCATTATCTCAGCCATCACTTACAGTGCTACAACATGGCGGAGCCTGCCAAGCAGCTGATCCCAAACTGTAATGGCACTTGCCGTTCCTGTGGAGGCATCAGCTGCGTGGAAAGGGAGGCTCAGTCATGTTGTGTGGGCGACACTATTCCGACCACGGCTGATGCCCAGGCATTCATCTGATCTCTACGAGATTATCCATAGTTACTAGGTGACTGAAGAAGGGCATGGACACCATGTGAACCTGAATTGCAGTTTTTGTAAGAAATGAACTGCATGTTTTGGTCATGTCTCCTACTTAGGCTATGTTCACTTGGTACTCTTTGTTCCTATTATTGGAAACAGACTTTAGACTTAAAGTTCATGTTACATTTTAACCCAATGCAGAAGTATACATTGACCTTTGAAGGCTACACCCTTGACCTACTCTCTATCTAAATTGTCATTTATTTCATTCACGAATGTTCCACACATGAAAAGTTTTAAAACAATAGCCACAAAAAAAAAAAAAACAGTGACCGAAAACTTTTTTAAACAAACTATAAGGCAAGTTTTTTAAAGAAAGAAAGGGATTTCAAACTTCGTTTAGTTGGGTTTAAAAAACAGGCTCTCTTCCATCAAGAAAACCAAGAACTGTGTGACTGACTGGCAGACGAGAATGAGAATAGCGTAGCCTCTGTTTTGTAGATAAACTAGTACGTGGATATGTTGTGTTTGTTTCAGTACATGTCAAGGTTGCAGAAAAGAGTGTGGGACAACATATTGCTGACTAACAACACTAAAGCCTTAGTCTACCGGACCTGCGTGATGTGCACTTTGCTATACGGAAGCGAAACATGGTCAACCTACTCTTGGCAGGAAAAAAAGCTGAATGTCTTCCACCTCCGTTGCCTAAGGCGGATCTTTAAAATAAGGTGGCAAGATAAGATAACCAATGAGGAAGTGCTACAAAGAGCAGGTTGCCAGGACATTCGCTCTGTTATCAGCAGTAGACGCCTTGGCTGGCTTGGCCACGTTCGTGTGGATAGTCTAAGAGCTAAGCCGAAGGCTCTTCGAGCTCTAAGTTTGAAAAAAAACCTGTCTGAATCCGTCCGAGAACAAAAACAAACAGTAAAAAAAAAAAAACCTGCGGACCTTACAGCCACGTTCGTAGAATGCCAGTAGGTCGACCCCCACAGGATATTCTGTATGGCGATCTAATAGAAGGCAAAAGAGCCGCTGGTCGCCCACTCTTACGTTATACAGATGTATGCAAACGGGACATGAAGCTCTTTAAGATCGACACCAGCAACTGGGAAGAGGTGGCACTGGATAGATCCACGTGGAGAAAGAGCATAAAGGAGGGGTCTTTGATTGCAGATGCCATACATAACAGAAGCAGAAAGAAGGGTGAAAATGCAACGGCGCCTGGTGACTACATATGCCCAACCTGAGATCGCAGCTGTGTATCAAGGATCGACCTCTTTAGTCACACAAGAGCTTGCGGGGAAAAGATCGTCTCTCGAGACGTAAAATGCCACAGAGAGACAAGAGTTTCAGTACTTGTAAACCTACTTCTGTAAAATATTTTAATTTTGTTTTGATCAATGATGTAATCCAGTAGTGCTAAACATACGACCTAAGCGCTATATTTCACCTATCACATGCTTCTACTTAGAAACATAAAACTTCTTGCCACAGAGTGTAATGAAGGCAGAATCCATTGGGCAGACCTGTGATGTGACAATGAGTGGTCAACTAGTGGTCAGTCGAGTCAAATAGCTATTTGCCACGTCACGTGCCTACTACAAAAATTGGTCTTCACGACTTTTCACTGTGACCGCAGCCCGTAGTTGTGTCACAAATTTACATTACTCCCTGCATAGTTTAGGAACCAGTGGTTTAGACCATCTAAATCAGACTAATTTAACTATATACCAGTAAAGCAATCTTATATCTTACATTATCTTTAATATTCTTTAATACAGCTAAAGATACTACTATAAACCTGGTGACACAAATGGGGTAGTGCTGTGTGTGTGTTTTAGCCTACCCAAATCGCCCCAGTTCAGCACAGTACGAGCGGTCAAATGTGACAAGTGACAATACACCCCAGTTTGGCAAGGACGATAACGCACGAATGTCACGGCGAAAGTGATCAACTGGAGTGGTCAAGAATGTTCGAGGCCAGTAGAGACGCTATATAGGAGCGAGTGTTTCAAAATCAGAGAAACACGCTACCTCGCAATGTGACCAACACAGTGTGTGAAGTCAGTTCGGAGCAAGGCTATGTATTTGTAAAGACAGTGTTAATGTGATTGCCAATTGTGATGTATATGAAATTAAAAATGTCACTGATACTTTTGAGCCCTGAGTTGTGAGGTTCTTTGAAGTTCGCTGTATTGTGTTTGCAGAGAGTTTGGATTGTAGAGAGATTCTTTACAATACTTTATTGTCCTAGACAAGTATAAGCCACGTGGAGAACATTACTAAAGAATAGTTACCATCAGAAGTGCTTGTTTCAACACTGTGTTGTGTCGATGACTGGGTCGACATGCTTGTCAGTGAAGTTTGTGTAGACGCCATGCTAAACCATGAAGTCTGTGTGGACTGATGCGCCACGCTAGTAGTTTCAGAGCTGATGGAAGAGGCGGCTGTGGTTGATGCTATTGAAGTCATCGCTGGGGTGGTTGCAAGAGGATCTGAGGCTGCAATGAATGTCAAACAATTCTGCATTGGTTATTGTTTAATATTCAATTGACTTCATATGCATTAGAAAATAGAAAGTTTCATGTTTAGTATATATAAAACTACGGACTTATTATTTGTGTTATGATTCAAGAAATATTTAGTGTTATTTGTCCGTGTGCGTCTGGGACATTTTTAGAGGGGCTGTAATGTTTATTAGGCAGGGAATAAAGGTAATGTTTAAGAAATTGTTTAGTATTGAATTAGAGGTTTGGGGTTTAATGCAAGTATTCACCCAGTAAGCTTGCAAATCTTAAACGCTAACTGTAGAACTAGAAAAGAGTATCCTAGCAATGGAGCTAAGATGTTCGAAAACAGGGATTCTCAACCTTCGAGATGCGACCCTCTTGGAGGTCGGTTGACGATTTGCCAGGGGGTCGCCAAAGACCATCGAAAAAATGGATTGTTTTGTTTATTCTTCTATTGCTGTGTGCGGGGGGGGGGAGTTGCGGCAGAGTGGGGGATTGTAATAAGGGGTCACCGAGCTTAAAAGGTTGAGAACCGCTGCTCTAGAAGGATCTTTGGTATCATCCACACAATCGGCACCGTAAATGAGGAAATTCGAAACAGAATCACAAAGGCGACTGAGCCACCCAATGACCTGCTGAAGACTGTCAAAAAAAAAAGCTAACTCAAACAATGTGGCCATATGAAACATTCTTCAGGACTCGCAAAGACATTCCTTCAGGAATCAATACCAGGAAAATGAAGGAAAGGCAGACAGACAAAACGATGGGAAAACAACACTAAAAGTAGACGGGCAAGTCTTTCATAGAATTTCAGACAGGAATGGAGAAAGACAGTCGACAGATCATGTGTGGTACCCCAACGATTTAACAGACTAAGAGATGAAGATGAAGTATTCGTTTTCCATAAAACTCGTCCCACTCAGACTCTTTGTTGCCATATAATTATGACAAATGATGTGTAATTACGACAAATGATGTTTAGCCTACTGACGACAAATGATGTGTACTTACGACAAATGATGTGTACTCTCATCCACAAGGCGCCATCGCCATAATCATTGAGATTAGTATCGGACTTGTAATGGCAGAGCAGGTCTTTGTGCTTGCCCGGGTTGGTGTAACATAGCTGGGTCATTATGGCATCGTATATGGGTGGGGCATATGAGGCCTGGTAGAAGTCTGTCAACAGACATTCCCTGAAAGTATCCGCGTAGGTCTTGAGTGTAAAGTGATCACTGGTTTGGTTCAAGTCCACACTAAGGTGAGTAGTATTTTCAGCCGTAGCTACACGAGTACAGAAAAGTGAGTTAAATGGATTTATGCGTTACTCACGAATTGTCTAAGGCGTAAGCCACATACATCAAAATAAAATATATATATTTGAAAATAAGGAGTATACATGTATATATGTATGTCCCGCATATAGAAATCAAAATATTTTGACCAATCTTGATCTATATGTATATAGGCTACATAAATGCAGATTATAGATTAGATATGAAGAAACGTTAGTTGTTGCTTTTTTTTTTTAGCTAAAATGATTCGAGATGTACTTACGACACATTGGTATATCGCAATATGCGTAGGTCAGTGAGGTTGTGTTGATATAGCACCAAGGTCTTTCCTGGGATACTCCTGGATTACGACAATACTTGCTGCTAGGAGAACCTGAAGGAAGCAATGTCATTGGATAGGTCAGGAAAACATGTAATAGTAACACTGACATTTATCAGCCAGGAAAACATGAATAGTTAAAGCCTTTAGTTAACATTCACGACTAGATTAATACAGTGATAATGTAAGACATAAAAAAAAAAGTAAAGATGATGTAAAGAATTTGTTTTCAATGGCCGATGGTTAACGAGGGTAAAACGTGACCTGCACAGCAACCTACCGCCGTTACTTTCCCCAACTAGGTACCGGTACCAATTAAATTTGGGTGGATTCTGAGGTGTTCCAAATTTTTCCGAAATCGAGTCCAGTTTTGTTACTGACATTCGAACCGTAGACCCCTCAGTCAGGGCCGGCCTTAGATAATTGGAAGCCCTAGGTAAAGTGAATTTGGTGGCCGCAATTGAAATAGAAAAAAAAATAAACAGTGAACAAATAAAACTAGGCAATTTATTTAAAACCTAGTCAGACTAGTATACTCCAACAATAACATTGGACACAAGTTTCATTATTTCTTCACTAAACAAATGTTAGAGTCCTAAGCAAGCCCCCCCCCCCCCAACCTATCGCAGGTCCTTTTTGGCTGCCTAGTTTGCCACCGCCTACGACCGGCCCTGTCTCAGTTCGTAAGCCAAGCGCTTTATCACTCAGCCGCCACGCCCCCGTCTAACAGAAATATCCTTGTTTTAAAAGAACATTTGTAATTTCTAGATATAAGAGTATGTGTCTGGTTTATTTATGTCTATGGTCTGGACGTTAGAAATCATACACATTGAAGAGTTACAATCTCTTACTACTTTCTGAGAAGTCACTTCTCAACTTGAAGAGAGATGACCCAGAGTTCCAGACACCACATGAGGCGGCGTTGCTTGCATTCTTCCTTGACTGGTCAATCTTTCCGGTATATTCACGTCCGTCCTTGGACAACCTGCAGCCTTTTTCTGTTGAAATATAAGCTACATGTGTTATGTCTTATGTGTACTGTGCTTTGTGTAGTGCGTTATCTGTAGTTGTAGTGGATAATATGTAGTGCCTTATGTGTACTATTTTGTATTTTGTTTTGTATGCTGTGTTATGTTGAACATGTTATAAAATGTTATATTCAGTGTGTAGTGTGTTTTGTATTATGTGTAGTGTTTTATGTTTACTATGTTTTTTATTAATGTGTTATGTGTGGTGTGTTAAGTTTAATTGAAGGAGCTTTGTATTTGCTTTGCTCTATAATCTACCAACGGAACTATTTTCTGACTTGGCCTTCACCCGAAAACTTTACAATTAGCGTATTGAGATATTGCTTCTTAAAATGCTTCACGAACGCATCTACATTGCCGTCTTTTTAAATACAAAATAGGATCTAATTGAAAAGTATATATATATATTTTTAAAATTCTCACTATGACTCGATGAGCTCATTATCTTCACAGCATCGCGCTAAAAAAGTGAATATGGTTGGTCCTATCCCCACTACTGGTCATTTGTCTATATTTTTCAATGACAAATAAAATGTGAATGTTTAGATTTTTGTTTCTTTTTTAAAGATAAAGTAGGATTTTTTTTTTTTACTTATTCTGAATAAGTCAGGGAAACCAATGACTTTTCGGTTCCTAATTAAGTTTCTAACAAATACGACCAATCGGACCAAAATAACACGTATTTTCAGCTGAGATTTAGTTTAGTTTTTGTTCTATGGATGAACATATGTAATGTGTAAGGTAAGGTAAACAATAACCTATAACCAGAGTTGAAAGGCTCCGGTTCTGGTCAGTAATGAGGGCAATAGACTACCCAGCATACACTCCAAGTTAAAGTGAAACTAAGAATGTAAGTTATGAGATTGAAGTTGAAATTAGTAGTATCTTATCTTAAACAATACAGACGTTACTTCAAAAAAGAAGATGATTAGTATTTTTTAAAAACATAACACCGCCTTCACGCTTCCCATACCCGTTATCACACTCCTATCATCGGATCGCTCTGTATAAATGTCCAACTTCATTGACATGTGACGTAGTGAGGAGAGATTTTCTATAGCTGCGTTATGGGACAACTCGACCAGAATTAACTCTCCAATTAGCGATTATTTGATTCCATCAAGATTATAGCAACAGTCACAAAATTCGATAACCATGTTTGTTTTTTTTTTTGGGGGGGGGAAGGGGGTTGTGCTCAGTAACACAACACAAGCGTCAGTGAAACAATGTCAATCAGCCATTTCTATTCGTTAATTTTGTTTTGAATTCTAAAACATTTGAAAGCAAAAGGATGTAGATCTAGGACGCTAGGCTGATCTAAGTATTTCTAATTTGATCTATCATCGAATTATCTAATTCTAGTAGGTAGTTTTTAAAAAATGTTACCACATGAAAACAGGTCACAAAAGTCCCAGCCTGTTAAACTCCTGGCAGGAATCCTGTAGTAACATATAGGTCTGTACGTAGACAATGGCTGGCCAGTAGATTTTAAAACTGGGTTTCTGTAACGGAATTCAAAGCAGGTCACGATATTTAACTACATAATTGGAACGCTATAGAATCAAAGGATTAGAGATTGAAAGTGTGTGACTTTTTTTAAAAGAACTAAAATGTCGATGTCCCTTAATGTTTAATTTTGTTTCTGGTTTGTCGGTCATGCCCTGTCTGTGTTTCCTAACTCTGTTTTAACGTAACGCCTGGGTGGAAACGGTTGTTAAAAGGAAATGATTATGTCAAATGTAAACAAAACAGAATCCTCGTTGGGGTGCCTAAGGACCGAGTCCATTGCATTATGGAATACAGCTCCAAAACAGATGTCACTATCCACACATCTTTCATCAAGGACTCGTGCTATGGCGGACACCTGCACGTCTGATCGTGGTGCATAGAAGAGATATGGGTGTGCCTACGGCCTTGTCTCTCACCAAGCGTTTTTTGGATACGAGACATCGGTAATAGTGGTGTAACAAAGTTACATCTGATGTATATGTTTCAGTTCAGACAGGCCGATTAGAAAGATTTACACAAGGGATATGTCAAGCCTACATCTGGGGTAACTGTAAGTCAAAACCTGTGTGGGTTCAGAGGTGATGTTGATGAGTCATCGATGACGTCGGTCAAGGTGAAGGTCTAAGCTTAATGACACAGACCTGTCAATATGTTTGTATGTTGAGTGTAAGGAGCTGTGACATTTGAATGTTGACAAGCTGACGGACTTACCTGCTCGAGTTGTTGTAAGCGAAGTGAATATATACTTAGTGATTTGACATGTTCCGTGCGCTAGTTGCAGGGCCGGATTTAAGGGAGGGTAGGTAGGGCTACAGCCCCGAGGCTTCCACGGGAAAGGGACTCCACAAAAAAGAAAAAAATATAGATCTATGGGAATTTTGATGGGTCACATACTTTTGAGTATTTTTTTCTTCTATTTTTTAACGCTAACACTTAAAATCTTGATTCGGGTGTCAACAATGTCGTGATTAAGAAATGTCCGCTTGCAGTAGGAGAAGTGTGCTCGGAATATGTACATACCGGTATAGCTTCGGATTTACGTCAATGCGTCAGGGCTTTAACCTACACAAACGCAAACATATACACTTTTTTTTAAACAAAAATATTCATAAGAAATATTTAAGAAGAGGAAAGTAGGCTACAAGTACATACACTTATTGTTTTAAGATTAAACATGCTTTAAGATAGGCCTATGTATTTTTATTCATAAGTGGATCTTTCAAAAGTGTTATGGGGCCTCCACAAAATTATTGCATCGGCTCAGCTCTTAGACTATTCAAACTCCACCCTTTAGAAAAATCACAAGCTACAGAAATACAAAACAGCAAAAATACAATGTAGGGCGTACAATCATTCTTTAACTATGGGCATACATATAGGTCAACCACAGTTGGAGTAAGACAAGGCTGCCTCCTTTCACCAACACTCTTCAATATCTTCCTTGAAAGAATAATGGAAGATACTCTCGAAGGATTTGAAGGTACTGTAAGCATTGGAGGAGGAAAAGTTACAAACTTGCGCTTCGCAGATGACATTGATGGACTAGCAGGGACAGAAGACGAACTAGCCGACCTAGTGATGCGCATTGACAAGACTTCAGCAGCTTATGGCATGCAAATAAATGCAGAAAAAAACCAAATCATGACCAATAGTCAACAGGGCTTTACAAAGGCCATCAGTATTGGAGGCGAAAAGCTAACTAGCGTTAGCAGCTTTAAATACCTCGGAGCTATTGTCTCGGATGAGGGAACAAAGCCCGAACTAATGGTCCGAATAGCACAGTCCACAGCGGCCCTTTCTAAACTCAAGTTGATATGGAAAGATAAAGGCTTAGCCCTCGGCATCAAAATCAGACTGATGCGCTCCCTGGTCATGGCCACATTTCTATATGCTTGTGAGTCTTGGACGCTGATTGCAGAGCTAGAGAGGAGGATCCTAGCAATGGAAATGAGATGCTACCGAAGGATCCTAGGCATCACATTTAAAGACCGCATCACAAATCAAGAGATTAGAGACAGGGTTACGGCAGCGATCGGACCCCATGATGACCTGCTAAATACTGTGAAGAAACGAAAGCTCAAAATGTATGGCCATGTAACAAGATCTTCAGGACTCGCAAAGACCTTCCTCCAGGGAACAGTACCAGGAAAAAGAAAAAGAGGCAGACAGAGAAAGCGGTGGGAAGACAACATCAAAGAATGGACAGGCCTACCATTGAACGAGGTTTTAATCAGGGCAAAGGATAGAGAGGAATGGAGAAAGATGGTCCACAAGTCTTGCTTGGTGCCCCAACGGTCCACCAGACTAAGGGATAGGTAACAGGTAACAGTAATACATATAGGACGTACGAAGCGTACAAACAGGCTGTATGGGCATACATGTAGAGCGTACAAACAG
>JADKLZ010000167.1:30581070-30602920 GCA_021533235.1 Biomphalaria straminea
TTTTTATGTTCATTTTCTCACCTGCATCTTGTCGTGTTCAGTTTTTTAATGTAAATTTTCTCACCTGCATCTTGTCATGCTAATTTCTCACATGTTTAAACTTTGTAGGTCACCGCTGAGGCTGCGTAGCCACATTGGTCATTAATCTTCGGACTCGAAGATAAATCTTATTATTATTATCTTCAAGTTCATTTTTTAGCTGTTTTACCTTTACATGTTCATTTTCTCACCTGCATCTCTTCATGCTAATTTTCTCTACTTTGTTTTCTTTTGTTCAGTTTTGTTATGTCTTGTCACTCACCGGTATCGATGGTCTCCAGACTAAGTTCCACAGACACAAACTCAAAGAGCTGTGTAATGTTTTTCACTGGGACCTCTATCTCCGTGAATGTAGAACCGTTCAGCCCAGCGACATCAAAACGAAGGCAATTGATGTCCAGATTCTCAATGTTGGTCGAGTTGGCGTAGAGTCTCAGTGATCGGTCAGCAAATGTGATGTTATGTGCGGTCTGAGTTCCAATCTCCGAGCTCATGTTTACATGGAAACCATTAGTATCTGGGCAGAGATGTTAAAAAATAAAGTAATGCTGACATGACAAAGTCATAAAAAAATACAGGATAATAATCAACAACAACAAATTCATTAAAACGTAATTCTGACGCCAAGAATTGTGGTTAGTTTTTTACAGACTCTACGAGCAGAAGTTAGTTGACATTGAGGTAATGTTCCTTGATGGCAAGAATACAGATGTCTCAACACAAATATCCCACGACTGCTCACAACAAGGACATCACAGAACTGCTCACAGAACATATATTTTATAAGACTGCTCTCAAGAGAGACATCACAGGACTGCTCTCAAGAGAGACATCACAGGACTGTTCTCAAAACAGACATCACAAGACTACTCTCTATCATATGTTTATTAGGTTTGTTTGACTTGAAGATCTTGATGAGATAAACTTGTGACTTGTGCGAGTTCGGAGGTGCCGTAATTATAGTTCAAAGTTCAAACCCTTTATTAATCAATGAAATAACAAAGTGCTGATATGCCTTTCTAGAGTTTTAATTATTTTAAACTCAAACTTGAAACAATAAATGTATGTACAGTAGATACATAAAACAGATACAGGATTCAGTAAAAATGAGTAACTATTTACATTTAAACTAGCGACTTCAAAGTCTAACTTTCTAGTTCTCTCTCTCTCTCTCTCCCTCTCTCCTTCATCCCAAGCTACTTCTCCTCCTTTTATATCTTTCCTCAGAACTATCTAGAACCATGATATCTTAACACCTTTGACCCTTATATATTCCCCCCATTCTAACTACGCCACTGTTTTCATATAATCTTCTTCGTCTTTTTTTAAAAAATTAACCTTTGTTAATTTTATTTCCCTGCTGTAGCCTGGAATTAAGTTTTAATCGGCGTCTCTCTGGCATGTAAGTGTGATAACGCGTGACCTAATATGAGCTGGGTAAACTGTCCTTATTTTGTGAACATTGAGGTGTCACCAGTGACGTCACACTCTCAACACACATTTCCGGCGAAGAGCCATTTCTCATTTTTTTTTTACCTTTACCTAACCCTTAGTCTGTTGGACCGTTGGGGCACCAAGCAAGACTTGTCGACCGTTCTTTTCCATTCCTCTCAATCGGACCTATCCTTTGCCCTGTTTAGAACCTTTTTCAATGGCAGGCCCGTCCATTCTTTTATGTTGTTCTCTGCCTCTTCTTCTTTTTCCTGCTTTTTCCGAAGAAAGGTCTTTGCAAGCCCGAAGATATTGTATTATGGCCATAGATTTTAAGCTTGCATTTTTTTTCACAGTAGTTAGCAGGTCATCATGGGGTCCGATCGCTGCAGTAACCCTGTCTCTAACTTCTTGGTTTGTGATGCCTAGGATCCTTCTGTAGCATCTCAATTCCATTGCTAGGACACCCCTCTGTAGCATCTCAATTCCATTGCTAGGACCCCCCCCCTCTGTAGCATCTCAATTCCATTGCTAGGACCCCCCTCTGTAGCATCTCAATTCCATTGCTAGGACCCCCCCCCCTCTGTAGCTCTCAGCTCCCAAGACGCACATTTCCTGTCCTCTGAGTACAAAGGGCGCTAGATCGATCCTCATAGACACTCCCCGGCGTTCAGACAGAAAACTGAATTTACCAGTGGCGTAGCTAGGGTGGGGGGAGGAGAAGGGAGAAATTGAAAATAACCCGGGCTCCCACTTGAGGGGACCCCAAATGAGTGTTTTTTTTTATTAAAAATTAAATATTATGCCAAATGCAGGGGCCCCCAAAGAGGTCAACCCCCCGACCCCTATCGATGGAAAATTCCTAGCTACAGACGGACACATACACAATTAAACTTACATAGGCAGTAGGTGGGCGGGGTCATCCAGTAGCCAGTGTCCATCATACAGGGCACCAAGCTGGTCATTGCGTACGTGGAGTTGACCGACGGCAGGCAGTTATAGTGGGCGTATAGAGCACCATTTGCATCCATGGACACACCTGTCATGTTGGCGCCAGGGGCAACGGGCGGCTGACCACAGGTCACTCAAAACCAATAAAGGAAGAGAAAAAAGTATACAAAGATGAATATCGTATTAAGTAACATGGTTCTCAGCGTAGCGATAAGAGAAACATGTAATAATAAGAGACATGTTTATTTATAATAGATCTGAAAAGATAGGAGAAATAAAAATCTGTAACAAAAAGAAAAACGACTTAATAATAAGAGAAGAAAAAGTATAAGAGAATTTCCCCATCCAGACCTTGGGAACCATAGGGCAGATGATGTTAAGGTAATATTTCTTTGGCTAACGGTTAACCATCTGGCCAATACAACGACCAACCGCATTTAAAAAGAAAGCTACTTTATTATAAAAGAGATCTTTACTAAAAGAAACTATCGAGGAACTTGGATAAAACATTCTTGGACTTCAAGACGAGTAAGAGGAGAATCACCAGATATCATAACTCTATGTTTTGATCGTTAAAAAACCTGAGTGATAAAATTCGATCATCGAAATAGAGCATGCACTTAGATCTAGTTGAAAAAGTAAAAGGGTTGCATTCTTGAATGTTATTATATAGGCTAGTGACCAAAGGGAGACAAGCTTACACAATTTTGAAGAAAATTAAGGAACTTGTGAGTGTTTTTTTGTGTGTGTTCAAATCAGTTATCTCAGAGAATTTTTTTCACAAACTGTTTACGGTTACCATATCACACACAGAGAGAGAGAGAGAGAGAGAGAGAGAGGGAGAGAGAGAGAGGGCAGAAAGTTCATTTTTATTACAAAGTTTATATTTAACTCTGTCTGTCTGGATAGATTCCTTTACAGAAGTTTTTTTCTCCCAAAGTTGAAATTTTGTACCCCAATTATTCATCACGAATCAATCAAAAAATTAATCAATTAGTTTATTGATTAGTGGTAATTAGTTTTGTTTTATATAGAAAAAGTGAGAGACAGATTTCATTGATAAATATGGCAGCGATTTATGGTGTTATCCTTTATAAAAGCTTTCTTTTTAAAAATATTTCTCTATCTTGCTTGTTAGGAAGCGTATATCAACTCACTCCGTCTGTTTGAATGGAATCTTGTAGTCATACTCAATGTTTCTCCCACCTCCCAAGGTAACCAAACAAAGACCTAGTTCGCTACCCATAGTTCCATCTTCTTAGTTCCGCTACCCATAGTTCCATCTTCTTCCATTAGCAGACGTTTACACCTAGGCGAAACGGGAGCTGGAATAAAGTGTCCCCTTCAGACCTTATGATCAATTGGGCAGATGATGTTAAGGTCATCTGTTTCTTTGGCCAGCGGTTAACGAGCAGGGTGTTATGTGGCCAGCACAATGACCAACCGCCTTTACTTTCCCCAATTAAAGTCATGTACCCATTAGAGTTGGGTGGACTCAGGGGCGCCCTAAAAATCCCAAAATTGAAAATCGCACTCTTCACCGGGATTCGAACCCAGAACCTCAGGTTCGGAAGCCAAACGGTTAACCATTTGACCACCGCGCCCCCTGGGATATGGAATACTGGGGCTAAAAGTAAAGTTCCCCTTTCAGATCTTGTGGTCTATAGGGCAGGTACCCATTAGAGCTGGGTGGACTCAGAGGCGCCCAGAGATCATGACATTAGAAATCACTGTCTTTATCAGGATTCGAACCGGGGATCGCCGGTTTGGAAGCCAAACCGCACTTTGAAATACTGGGGGTGCGCGTAACCATATCCCCTCCACTCTTCCCAGCTGTTTTTAGCAGACGATCAAGAGGCCGGTCCATTCTTTTAAGTTGTCCTGTCAGATTTTCTTTGGATGAGCTATTTTTTTCTTACATGCTTAGATTGTTCTCAGAGCGTTATGGTCCAATGTCTTTTGATGACAGGGCCGGCATTAGGCTTCGGCAAAATAGGGCTTCCATTTGTTGTTGAATTATGTTTTTTTTTTAAATAGCAATACTGTAGGCCTACCATGATCAATTTTTCAACATAGCAGAGTTCTATATTAACCAGCCTAGCTCTAAGTCTCTACTTTCACTTTATGCAGAATGTAAGTAATTGGTTAACATGCATGAAATAGATTACGACGTAATAATCTTCTTTTTTTTTGGAAGTAACGTCTGTATTTTATAAGATTGACACATGGATACTTTTAGGACGTCACGTAGGCCTAGTTATCTTTTGAAGTTACGTCTGAAATTGATTAGAAGATAAGATATTGCACTCTTCCAGGCATTCTTTAATGCGCTCCGACTAGACACTACATTACATTTTGATTGATTACACACAAACTTGTATCCGTCACAACACTTGATTGTATCATACTGTATTTATGTGTCCTATCTTACATTCACACCGAGGGAACTGTCCACTCCACGAGCCGTTGTTTAGACACTCCAGAGAGCCGTTGCCTCGGGTCATTTGGCACCCAAGTACACAGGTATACAGCACGCTGCCCTCCACTGACCATCTGTAGGAATTAGCCACTGGAGGAGGATCTGGACATAACGGAGTGTTGACCAACCGAGTCTCTGGGGAAGATGTTATGAAGGGATATTAATGGTGCAGTAAATAAATCTATCATGTATAGAAAAACAGGCGATGACGTGCTATTGGACAGTTGTCTTTTGGTGTTTTAAACTTAAAAAAAAAGATCTATCAAGTCAAGGCCGGCCTTACACATATGCAAACTAGGCAGCCAGATAGGGATTCCAATTGCTGGGGACCTCTCAAAGAACTCGAAACATTTTTTTAAAGAGAAGAAAAAGTGAATCTTGTGCCCTATGTTATTAATTACGTCATTTTATTTTTTCGCTTTTTATTTTTTCTGTTTCACTTGGGGGCCAACATATTCACTTTGCCTATGGCCTCCAATTATCTAAGGTCGGCCCTGATCATGTGTAAGAAAGCAGGCGATATAATGTTATAGTAGAATTTTCTTGGTGTCTTAATAGATGAATAGATGTAATGGAGTGGGTACGTTGTTCTGGTCACACCGGCCAGCCCGATAGCCACGTGACCTTTCCCCCCTGATGGCGTCTTGTGTCCCCGCGTAACAATGCAGACCGTGTGGATAGTCTAAGAGCTGAGCCAAAGGCTCTTCGAGCTCTAAGTTTGAAAAAAAAACCTGTCTGAATCCGTCCGAGAACAAAAACAAACAGTAAAAAAAAAAAAAAACCTGCGGACCTCACAGGTCTGTCTGGGAGCGACCCGAGTAAATGTCTATAGGGCATTGCTGTTTCCAGTACCACTGGGTGGTACCTGGGGCCTCCACCATTTACCTTCATTATACCAAGCTAACTGTGCGGGATTCGCCATTAATGAGACGGTCCCTTGAGGAACAGCGCATGGATTCGTGACTGTGTTGTGGAAGCTTTCGTGCTACTCCGCGCCGTGCAAGAGGTGAACTCTCGTCCACCCGTGGGCACTCCCACGGGAGTCCTGTTTGTTACCCTTTCGCCTAGCCACTTCCTCTAGTGAGCCGTTTCCACGCGAGCGCCACGTTGAGGCAGGGTAACGTGCTCGCGACAATGCAGACCAACGTGGGTACTCGACCATTCGGCCGGTAACTCTTGCCACAGCAGTGTCTGTTTCGCAGTTGGACCTACGTCATCTCCACTCCCTGTTTGTTTTTGGTTCTATACCACGTGTTTTCTGATGGCTGCAGGTCTTTAGTATATAATAAACTGGTAGAAATCGGCCAACGAGTTGACTTCGTCATTTAGAAATTAATTTTCTTCTGTGGACCAAACCCACCACATAAATCTATCATGTGTAAGAAAGCAGGCGATATCATGCTATTGTAGAATTGTCTTGGTGTCTATAAATAGATCTATCATGTGTAAGAAAGCAGGCGATATCATGCTATTGTAGAATTGTCTTGGTGTCTATAAATAGATCTATCATGTGTAAGAAGGCAGGCGATATCATGCTATTGTAGAATTGTCTTGGTGTCTATAAATAGATCTATCATGTGTAAGAAAGCAGGCGATATCATGCTATTGTAGAATTATCTTAGTGTCTATAAATAGATCTATCATGTGTAAGAAAGTAGGCGATATCATGCTATTGTAGAATTGTCTTAGTGTCTATACCAATGTCAATGTAATTGAGATACACGCATTACAGGCCAACTAGCCTCTGTCACAAGTACTATGATTAATTATGATGCAACAAACGATATCTATATTTGGTCTAACACCAGTTAATCTGACTGTCAGGTTCTATTATTTTTTTTTTTTTGTGCAATCTATATCCACAATAAAATCAGAAAAACGGAAGAAGCTTTAACAACCATTTTCTTGCCTTCAATATCTTGAGACCCTGTACTCTGTATATTGTCGCAGGATAGACAATTCTGTAGGACAAGTTTAAAGAAAGAGTGAGGGAGAAAGGCTTGGCACTCAGATGGCGAACACAGCAGAAGCACAGAAAAGGCTGCAGCGTCTGATGATTACATGTAGCTGACCTGAATGCGCATCAAGGATTGGCCTACCTTTTCACAAGGAGAAAAGATAGTTTAAAGAGATGAAAAATACATATTAAGCCCACTACTACTACTTATAACATGGCTTGTCTTCGAGTTCGAAGATTAATGAGGAATGGAATATTTCTCGTGGCTACGCAATCCCAGCTGTGATCTTCATATTTTGCCACAGCCACGGTAAACATAGCCATTGTCCGCCGGTGGTCAATTAAGATTTTCTTTTCGCCGTCTGCGTCTGTCCTCGGCAGCGGATTTTCTTTTGGTCTCAATTGCACAATAAAGAAAGCATTTTGATAGTTATTGATAATATTCTGAGCATTTAAATACACAAAATGATATAATATTTAGATCTACTACCGGTATTACAACTTTTTAGGCAGAATTTAAATATGTCAATAACTCAAATGTGAAAATTTATCGGGAGTTTCCCTTAAACCAAAAAATGAGGATTACATTTCCAAGAATTTTAATTAAAAAATTTCTGTCAAATTAATAGATAAGCGTAAGGTTTGTGTTGGAACTACGTATCAGCATTATTTTAATCAATTAATCAACAGACGTCAAAACCTTGATAGCTTTTTGCTTTCGCCATTGATAATTTAGTGCGTCTACGCTTCTGGTTTTCGTTGCCCTACGCCGCTGAGGCTATATTTAAATACATTAACACAAAACAACTCTTATTTATTAAGCATTATTTTTTTTTACGGACTTCCGATAGGAGGTAATCGATACTGCCATAAAAATGTATTCACCTTCTCATAATATTTCTTATGGGCCAAATCGAATACAGATTTATCGAATTCAAATTATCGACACCGAGAATGTTTACATCTGAGATCCGCGTGCCGATTTCTCGCTGGCCTCGTTTCCAAGTGCCATTACCAGCTCTGAGAGTTTCTTTGCCTTTTTTTTTTTCTCTTTCAGTTTTACCTTTGACCTAATTATGAGACGGACACGAATTAATGATTTCGGTGACCCAAGACTAAAAATCAGTTTGGACCAAGATATATAGCCTACATTTGAAAAAATCGATGACCATTAAAAACAAAGTTTCTGAATTTTATTTTATTTTTTACTTAAAAAACTCTTTTGAGCTAAAGATAATAAATAGGAGAAGAAGATGAATTATAATTTGAATTTCTTTTTTAAAGTTTTAACTAATATTTTCCAAGAGAAATGAAGCGTTGGCAATCTAAACAGAATTGAGGGCCTTTTTATTTTGAGAATTTTATACATGGCGGCAAGTCCATAAATAGCCAACGTTTCAGTATATCCGGTCTACAGTAAAAAAAAAGTTGCTAAGCTGTGTATTTTTAGAAATATTTTTGTGAACTTTTTAGCAATACAGAATCCAATGTTTAATAATCCAATCCGATTAATATTTAAATTTTTGTATAGTCCTGTAACTGGTGCAGATCTAGTTCAGTCTTATGATTTCATAAGGCAGGTTACAGGCACCAACTCAGGTCACGAAAATCTAGGTTAGTGATTTGACAGAGTGTGTTATAGGTCTTAAAACTCCCCCCCCCCCCCACTTTAAAAAAAGAATGCTACAGGTGAGTAGCCTAAGACCCAACACAAGAACGGTGGGCAATATACGACCAGTACTACAGTGGTTTCTATCTATATGAATAAAGAAAACACATAGGCCCACACTGAATTATGGGATTTTTTCTTCCTTTGGCAGGGATACTGTCAGGGAAACGAGTGTGGAAATGTATATGTTTCTGTTAAGGAGCGTATGTGTGTGTGTTAGGGAGCGTATGTGTGTGTTTTAGGGAGCGTATGTGTGTGTGTATGTTAAGGAGCGTATGTGTGTGTGTTAAGGGGCGTATGTGTGTGTGTTAAGGAGCGTATGTGTGTGTGTGTTAAGGAGCGTATGTGTGTGTGTGTGTGTGTTTCTATGAAGATTTAGTTTTTGAATGTGTAGAATCGGGGCCGGCCTTAGGCTACTGCAACATATGCTGCCGCAGTGGGCCTCGCACTTTCCTTAGGCCTCGCGCTAATTCTAGGTGTAAATTATAACTTATAAAATAACAGAGCTTCCGCAGCCTCCTGATTTTCCAGGACCTCCTGAAAATCTCTTGAAATATCAAAATTTGCGATAAAGTCATGAAATCTCCTGAAATTATTAGTCTCATGAGCTGGCATAAATATTGTCTGAAAATGGACAAAATGTCATTTTGAGGTGCCATAGTACGCGCGATAAATAAAACGGCATTGTCAGCTTTCATTTCATTAAAGATTATTGCAAAGACGAATACATTTTCTAATATAAAATTTCGCTAAAACTAGAATACGCTTGCATCGGTTTACCTGTACTAACCGTGGAGCTACAAACCAACGACCCAATTTATGAACAGTCTCCCCAGGTTAAAGAAATTTGGCCACTTATGGCCACTACTTGCTAAAGGTAACGAGATAGAGTTTGAGTCCATACATCTTACGAGTGGCATAGCTAGGGTAATGTGATGCCCCGTGCGGCCCGCACCACTCGCACACGGCTAGCTACGCCACTGCATCTCCCCACCTCAGAACAAGGCATATCTAGATGTCTGTTGATATCTAAAGGTTCTTGATGGGAAATAAACAAAGTTAAGAGAATGTGTTTAGACCTATATGTATTAGTGTGTGTGCGTGTGTGTTCTAGATTTTAGAAAACAGTAAACACTTGACAGTAACTTCCCTTGACTTGATTAACTCTCCTTCCTAAGAATGTTATTCTTTGTCTGAGTTTGTATTCACAGTAAGACGTGTCTCCCAGCAAGCTGTCAATATCTGCTCAATTATCGACACTTCTATTCAAATTATGGGATGTCGCATAGTCGACGTGATCGGAAGACTCTGAACATGCTGTCAACAACAATTTTTTTCTTTTTTTTTTTTTGTTCACTTGTTAAACTGTTTTTCTTTCAACAGAATATTGATTATTATATTATGCAGATCAATGGGGTTTTATTTTTTGAAATGAAATAATACTAATTTCATCTTTATTTTAAACTTTGAATATTTTTTCCCACTTATACAAATACAAATGTTAAAAAAAGACGGCCTATTATATAGATTCTAAATTACCGGTACGTTTAAAACAAGCAATACATAACCATACAATTTTCTATAGTCAGAAACTCCTTAATGGCAGAGTGGTTAATATGTCGGCTTGCGTAGGGGTATAATATTGTTCACAAAGAAGTTATTCAAGTTATTTCAAGTTTTATAAGTTAAGATATAATATGCCTACAACGGTTAAGTTGTTCGCCTGCAGTTTTTGGGTGTTATAAGTCAACGACCGTCCACAACAGGTAGGCAGGCTCTCTCTACTCTCTTTGAGTCCAGGGGCGTAGCTAGGAATTTTTCATCGTTTTGGGGCCCGTGGGGCTTGACCTCTTTGGGAGCCCTTGCATTTTGCGTAATATTTAATTTTTAATGTAAAAAAACACTCATTTAGGCCTCCCCCCTCAAGTGGGGGCCCGAGAGATTTTCAAATTCTCCCCCTCCCCCCGCCACCCTAGCTACGCCACTGTTTGAGTCTAGTAGTCTAGTCCAGTGCTAACTAAAAATTCACGCATCTCATCTACCCTTACACGTGTAACTTTTGACCACACTCTCACTATCTCGTGCAAGCCATGGTGGGGTGAAACTATACATTTAGCTCTACCATTACAATAACAAACACAATTTGTAACTAATACGGATTAAAATATTGTTACAAACCCTAATGAGAACATGGTAATTATTATTTTAGAACACCCTAAACTTCACATATCCCTAAGTTTTTGAACCTCTGGGACACCACACAAAATCTGTCAACCGTCTTCTTTCTTTTAGAGCAACCAAAGGTTATATTTAAGAAAGACAAGATAAAAAAAAAATAAATTTACATCTTACCTTCAAAAACTTGGTACTCCAGGGCACTTGTGACAGAAAAACAGTACATAATTATGATTTGGCACATGAAGCTTAAAAATCTGGCCATCTCGTTGGCGTCAGTTCTTCTTGTCTTTCAAAATTTGCCTGATTGGGTCAGTCTCATAGTAACAGGATAAAATCTAGGGCTTAATAGTTGTGGTTAACCTCCAGCTTCTGGAATTTTTGGTGTTTTCCATCATTTTTGTCTGTATTTATCCTCGAAATCTGAAAATTGAATGTACTATTAGTTTAGCTGCATAATTAAACATATGGTACCTTTCCATTTGTATCATTTACTCACTCTTTTGTCATATTCAAAATATAATCATTTTTGGCCAATTTAAAAAATCCTAACGAGTTGAGATTTCACGCATATAAAACTCGTGCTTCGTAGCCAGAAAAATCACTTTTAAATTACTGAATTTATTAATTAATTGATTTACAAAGAATATTGACCACTGTGCTGTGTTTCATTACCACATAGGCCTACCTCTGGAAACTATTGTATATTGTATTTTTCTTGTTACTGAGAATCGGTAATGTACCTTTTGCATATAATATAAAAGAAACTGATTACAAAATTATTAATTCTTTTTAATCGTATACAAATATTTGATCCTAATATCAGACCTAAATTATATATTTTTACGTCACTGATATCTGATCTCTTGAGATTTAAACTTGATGCTTTCTGGAATTGCATTTAGGTTTTTATTTCTAGATTTAGTTTTTTTTTTTTCAAGAGCTATTGATGCAGAAGATTTAAGAGAAAACGTGATACGAAATCAATAACTATTGATGAATGATTGATATAATTGGTCGTCTCGGGCAATGTTTGGTTAATATTCAGTATACATGTACATACACTCAAGGATTTGTGTACCTAAACCTTGTTGTAGGCCAACAGCATACTTTAGACATGATATTGACCATATACATGTCAAGTTATTGATTTGCATCAACATATTTCATAAGAATGCCTAGACATTCAATGGATCATTGTTTAAACAACAAAGGAAGTTGTATACACTACAATATAAATAAGAGAAACCTCAGAAGTTGTAAATTGCTTTCACTGTTGCTATAGTTCAAGATTTACTCCCGAATTCAAACTAAACAGACCTCTACCAATTCTTTAGTCTGATTAACCGATGGGGTACCTGGTTCGAAATCTGCCCGCGACCATCTTCCATTTGGGCTCGGCTAGCATGTAATAATCTTCAAATCAGAAGCGAATAATTTTAACAAACAATAGATTTTGTGTCACAAGATTCTAAAAATAGTCTAAAACATTATAGACTCAGCCCAAGGCTATGACTAAGACAGCTTATGGAAATTTGTTGTGATTACAAGGACTGTTTTCTCATATAAAGACAACACAAACAGAAACATACACACAAATAGAACAGACACAACATAAAGAGTTCATTCAGCGACTACACACAGGCATCTTGGTGCTTTTCATGTTCCCTGATCAATGAGTGGCATAATCTGATCGAATAAGGAATGAACGAGTTTTTGTACTTGTCTTGATTGACAGAAGTCACCCACTTCGCGACGACTTGACATGGAGCGGGTGCCTGTGTCTTTCCAACTTGTCCATGATGAAACAGTTTGTTTTTGACGTTTCTTAAAAATTGACTTAAAAAATATTTGTACACAATAAATTCTCTCTAGAAATCAGTAGATAGCATGGACGATAATTAGCAATTAATAGTGCAAACTCTATATGGAATTAATTACTTTGTAATGAAACGTAGTTTTCCTTTCAACTCACAGGAAGACGTCTCACATTATCTTATCTTATAAAGTACAGACTTCCCTTCAAAAAAGACGACTACGTCTGTTAAGACTCTTTCGTGGTGCCGAATACAACCAATGAAACAGGATGTGACTCTCAAACTAATTCAGTAACATCAGCGAAAGGCCGAAACAATCAATATAGGTCAGGGGTTCTCAACCTGTGGTCGCGACCTTCTTAGGGGTCGAATGACGATTTTCCGGGGTCGCCTAGACCATCGAAAATATGGATTTTTTTATTTGTCTATATCGACTCTATTCTAACGAAAAACTTGACATTGTACAAAGTTTTCCCATCGAAGTCGCATTTCTTTGTTGTTGTGATCGAAGAATAGACAACTAAATCAGAATGATTTCCAACATTGTAATTGTCGCAGCATAAGATATATAATTTTTTACAAGTTAAATTAATGTAAATTTAAACATAACGCAACGATGCTGAATCATAGCCATTATTTGTATGGTAACGACGTAACGTCATGACGAAAGTAAAAGAGATTATAATTAATAATAAGTTATCGTTTAAATAGTCCATGTTACTAAAATGAAATATTTTCATCAGGGAAGTACCCATGGAAATTAATCTACCACAAGAAAAAATATAAACATCAGAAAATATTACGTTAATTTATTGACAGTTTGGTTTAACTTCAACAATTAAAACAGGAATTGAAAAAATCCCAGTGCGTCATCTGTTATGAAGTTCTTTAAGCAGAATCTATGTAACCTAAATAACTGCAAACGTTATTTTGATATTCAACATCCGAAATTTGCCGACATGGAAACCATGGCGGTAAGTTTAGGTATAGGGTTAGGTATAGGAAATGATAACGATTTAAAAGACGAGTTGCTCCTCTGCAAACCACTTGGAACGACTACAACACGAGATGTATAACAGAAAGTTGAATCCTTTTTGAAAAAGTAGAAAATTTCATTGAAAATTATTTGTGATGTTTGTACAGATGGTACAGGAAGTTTGCCAGTATTACGGTATAGATTTCAACGTCTTCAAAACAAACCAATTCTACTACCCAAAAAATCTGACGGGTTTCCCTTTTCTTGCACTTTTAGATTTAACTGATTTAATTTGATAAACCATAAAACAAAATGTTTGCAAATATTTGTTGCTTTCTAATACAGGGAGTTAAATTTCTCTATCATTAAGAATGTATTTATTTCAAGCACAAAGCAAAACGTGTCAACACCTTACATTTGGAAGCTATCGCACTTTATTGGGAAGAAGGCGCTCAGAATACTGAATCTCCATTTCGTTTAAGAATTATTTAAACTGACGATGGTAGAGTGCTTTTGACAAGATGCTGTTAACAAACTTGATTACCAAATTCAATACCTTTGATTTGATTCGAATCGTTTTGGACACAATGTGCTTTTTGTGTGTATTATTCAGTAAAACGTATGAATTTCATGGTTTATTTTGCTTCGAAAAACATTGTTGTTGCCCCCTTATTTTTTCTAGTCATATTTTTTGCTCCATCAGCTGCTGTTGAAACGATTTTATTTTATTTAAATCGATCTTATTGTTTTCGATGTATTTTCGAACGCCTTGCACTATATCTTTCCCTCCAGTTTGTCCGGAGAACGGTAACAATCCTTGAAGTTCTTCTTTTGGATCTTAAGAAGACATATACGTGACAAAATGGGCAACATATGCCGTGTCTTTATGTTGCTAGACAAGCAAGTGATAGGACGCAAGAAAGTTGAATATCTTCCACCTGTAAAAATGTTACACTTGAAGACATTTTAAATATTCTATCTTGTACTGTTTTAGCGGATAGTTACGAATCTGATTTTTTTTTTCAAGATTTTTGGTTTGTTTTTGAAATCACAAAACAGTTCTTCAGGTGAACGTAGAAAACAGCCTTTTACATACTCACCATCTGTAAATGGTTTGCCCATTTGTGCAATTTCTAGTGGTACCACAAAGCTTGCCCGATTAGCATTACTTGTAGATTGCTTCTAATTGAGAAAATAATCGCTTCTAGCTAATTTACTTGAAACAACAAACTTTCCGTCACACACAGCCAAACACGTAGTGAAGCCGCCATTCGTCTTGCGTCGAAAGTGGAGTGAAACCTTTATAGAAGCATACGTCGATGGCGTTAATTGAGAGCCTATGACGGACTGACAACATTGACGACGCGTATGGAGGGGTGTGGTGAGAAGCGAGTTCAAGTAGCTGAGAGTATCTGTGCCTAATCCTCGTTAAACGATTCAGAACTATTTTATAAAATGTTTCGATAAAATAAATAATATTTACGTGTGGAACTAAAGAGCCGCATGTGGCCGACCCCGGTCCTAGAGTGTTCTAATTTTTTAAATGTTAATATCAGGTGGCCGAGCCTTGCTCGGTTAAATAATTTATACTAAGAAAGGTAATATACTACTGCTACTGGCGCTACAGCCCATGAAAAGATATGGCCTGCTCTTACACATCCCTCCATTCATATTGTGACAAGTAGGTCGAAGATGGTGGCCGTTTAGGTGTCTAGGGGGTTTAGTTAATTTGAGGACCTTAACTTGCACATAAGGACTACAGGCACAATGTTATGAATGCAGGCAACAAATACTTTTTATGTAAAACATATGTACAGTTTAATAATAAGAATGAAAATAAGTAAAAGGTAAAAAGCTGTACAGTGTTAGGGCGGGGTCTAATTATTTACATAAATGGGACTATCATCATAAGAAATGAGAAACAAGTGGTCTGAATGTCATTGGGCTTTGTTGCTTAGCTTTGAGTCCTATGCTGCTCTGGCGAGATCGGCGTGACTGATGCTGAGTTGTCTGTGGGTGCTCTGGCTTGATCGGTCCTAGCGCACGGGACAGTCCAACTATACGTAGCTGCAGGGGCGGATCTTCTGGCATGCGGTTGTTGGTCGGACTCTTCTGATTAGTGAGTAAGGCTGGTATCTCCAGATCTGGTGTCAGCAGACTGGTATCCGCGTTACAAAGTTAGGGCTTCTATTAGAAGTAGCCTGTAATAAAAGCTGCAACGAGATTCGTAGATCGACTTAGCCACAATGATGACATTGGGAGGTAGACGCCTTTTCATGAAGGACATCTTCAGAATGATTAAATAGAAACCATGATCTAGTTTCACAATAATAAGGGGAGTTAATCCAATAAATATTACATCTCATCAGGGGAGACAATAGTGACAACAGTAGTGAAGTCCCACAAGGGCGATAACACATAGCCATAAATTGTCTGATGTAAAGAAACTATAACTTAGTTTCTCAAATATCAAGGGAGCTAACACATGAATATCGTATTCTTCAAGGGGAGACTACAATAGTAGTGATAATGGAGAGTCTCCTAAAGGAGGATAAATAGTAAACAGTGAGGTACATCTGCCAAGGTGAGATCGTCACGAGTGGCTAGAATGACAAGATGAAAGGGAAAAGGGGGGGGGAGATGGCTGACGGTCAGTGACCAGGTGGCTATTGTTTACATCTGGCCGTGTGGCCCGAACAATAGAGCACGCTTGAATGGAGACAGGGCTCGTTCAAGGAACGTAATCTCTGGAAGTTGAAATTAAATACAAGGGGAAATAATTCAAGTCTATCCTGGGCGCAGGGTCAGTGCGCTATTTAAAATCATGGCGATCAGCCGAGATAAGATAATGGTAGGATAAGACAAATAAGATAATGTATACATGGTTTTACCTAAGTAGAGTAATCGGGCCCACTGGCCGTTAAAATATAATGTAGTACATAGATAATTACGGCATTCCTTGCCACGGAATGAGAGTAAAATATACTTGGTAATATGACATGTTACATAAATATTATGATAGTTCCCGGTCAAGGAATTCATCAATAGAATATAGAGGGCTCGTGGCGAGCGGTAATTTATCAACGATAAATAATAGTAGCTAAAGAGCTAAATACGTGTGGCCAGAATTACAAATAATTCTAGTCCAGATAAAGTGGATGACTTTGACTATTTAGTCGTACAAGTCATGATAATAAAATATAATACATAAAGTGACTACTTACATACTCCAAGATAAGAATTACACAAATATGTACACAAATATAATGCACTAAATAAATGCACAGGCATATAAATACACATAGTAAGAGGCCATTAAACACAAACCATATAACAGCTTACCACCAGTCCAATATTATGAAAGATATGAAATGAATATAGTTAGCGAAGGCTCGTAAAGCTCAAGACAGAGAAGTATATCCTTTCAGCTCCTCAGAATGAAATGAGAATATGACTATTCGCCATGTGTAGTTAAGAAGTCTAAGGTGGACAGGAAATGGGATGGGCTAGCTATTACGCATATCCTGTCGCGTTGTCAAGGAGGCGGGGCTAACGGGGAACCATATTTTCAAATGTGATAGACTGCCTTATTTGTTTAGATAAAGGATTTCCGCTTGACCTCGTGTAACGACAAGATAAGCAAACACGGGCCGCCTCGCGTCTAGACTGCCCGTCCACAGGCAAATATGGTCAACTCGCGGTTTTCCAAGATGGTCCGACGACCCCGATATTATCTAGGTGTCGATAGGACTCTTTGAAGTCACCCGCCCCTCCCGACAGGGGAGGGTGAGGGTGTGTCACCTGGTGAAAGTTGAGGAGGGGCGAATTCCGTCCTATATATATCAAAAGAGGTTTGATCAGATAAGAAAGGGGAGTTCACTCCTCTTGATAGATTTGCTAGACATGCCAGATTAAGAAATTACGTCGTGACATAGGTGCCTAGAGAAAAGGGGGTGGTGGTAATAGCTTTAGATAGCCATAAGGGCCAAGCTGAGGTGATAAAATAAGATAGCAAAAAAATAAATTATTTAAATGCCTAGACCGAGTGATACCTTAAGTGGGCGAAATTTATTTTTGTCACACATATATCTCCTGGACCTTTCGTCACCACGCCCTAACGGTAACCCCAAGTTTAGATATCTTGTTTAGTGTGAGAAAGTAAGGAGCAGTAGAGCAGCTGTGTAATCACCATTTCCTTTGTTTTGGTACGGGACATTAGACACTGAAGCATGAACACATGGTCATAATTTCACCAGCAAAATTATAATTATAATAAGGCTTGACATCAAATCCGAAGGAATCTACACCGCTCTACGCAATTAAAGTGTAAACAATTTATTATTTATTTATTAAGCACTTAAAACGCAATAACTAATCATACATCGGTACATTTAATTTCATTACTTTCCTTCCATAGTTCTATAATAAATCAATCTTCAATAAGATGGTGCGCAAATGTTTAATTAGGTCCATTGATACTTTAAAACTCGTTCTTGTTTGCATTGTAGTAAGGTAAGCTTAGTGACGTAAGCAGCGTTTTTCCCGTTTACGTCATGGAAAACTTTAATTCATAAATTTTCAATTTCATTCATAAATTATTCTGACCAAAATTAAATTGAGACATTTTCATATCGAAATAACGGTCGAACTCGAGTTTTCCCGATGTGGCCAATGAGTTCAGAATTTTTTTCTCACTAATACGCACATACCTTGAAATTTTAAAGAAAATCGTTAGAGCCGTTTTCGAAATAAAATTTATAAATAAATATATATATATACAAGAATTGCTCGCTTAAGAGTATAGGATATCACGTCATCTTCACTAAGTAAAACTTTCCCCCTATTCCCGAAACAAATAACGAATTCCTAATAGTGTCATAACACGTCATACGCGTATCCATTACTCACTATAGCCTAATAATGGCACCCTTAAAATGGTAAGTCCAACTTTTCCACCTAGGTTCTGTTATGATCTACTTGCAGTGCTGGATTTACCTATATACGCCAAGGAATAAATTTCCTTATAGTTATTAAAAGGGGTCGCATTCCTCAAATAGCTTAAGGCCTATCAGTTTTTAATCCGGCCCTGTCTCACATAGTTTAGGGCCCTATCCATTTTAAATCCGACCCTGTCTCTAATAGCTTAGGGCCCTAACATTCTAAATCCGGCCCTGTCTACTGGGCAACACATTCTACCTCCATTTGAAACACGCACAGTGTTGGAAAGTGTAGCACATTGTAGGACAGTGTAGCACAGTGTAGGACAATGTAGCAGTGTAGGACAGTGTAGCACAGTGAAGGAAAGTGTAGGGCAGTGTAGCACAGTGTTGGAAAGTGTAGCACAGTGTAGGACAGTGAAGCAAAGTGTAGGACATTGTAGGACAGTGTATCACAGTGTAGGACAGGCCATCGGTTGCTTCATAATGCGCACGGTTCATGCTAAACTTTCCTTCACTTTGCCCCCGGGGAGGAAGAGGAAACAGTGTTTCCCATTCTGTTTGACTGCCCCAGACTCCGTCTCGACAGGTCTGGGAAGTCACAAGTTCTTGACCAGTATGTTATGTTAAGTGTATTGCGCACAACAGTAGCTATTTTGTCATTGGCTTGCAAAAGAGAAGATTAGAGCCTCTTAGGCCCTCGCTCAAATAAGATTCAATGACTCCCCCCCCCCCCCCATCCTTAAACTCCCTTGCAAAAATAAAATCATTTGACTTGTAACAGAACAGCAAACTTATACCCATCAGCTCCAAGCATGCACAACATAACTTTATTAACACTATAGAAACAAATAAAATAAAGTGCCTGACTGACTTGTGAAAAAAAGTGTAAAACAGTCAATTTTTAAGAATACTAAAAAAACTGAAAAGTCGCACAAAAGCGAACATAATAACAACAAAGTTAATAAGAAGCTTATAAGTTTAGCTTGATACATTTGTTGCTTGACAAGCATAAAACTACAAACATAATTATATTACCGCAGATTTAATTTGATTTTTAAAAGAAGCCTACCAATTGTTGATGAAATATGTTCACTTTTTAGATGGCACGTAGCCAACCGCCAACTAGCACGTCTGAGAGCTTCGATAGAACATACAATTTATGTCACAGTCTCATTTGACATTATTGTTCTATGTTCACCCTGGGTTAAGACGGGGGAAAAGACAAGTGAAACTCCTGATGTAGAAACAGAAAGTAGAATGAATAAAATTGACTTCGACTTCAGTTCAGTCACTTTAAGTCAGTTAGTTGAGTCAGTCAGTGCAGTCAGTAAAGTCAAGTCAGTAAGGTGTTATCCTCTGAACGAGGCAGTAAGATTTATTTTAGCAGTAGCGACTTAGAGCGTCGAGTTGTATTTTTTTTTTGGTCCAGTACGGACTTTTCTTTGGATTTAAAGAGTCAAGTAATAACTGTATAGTTCATTGTTACCCGCTGTGACGCGGATGTTACTAGTGTTTTTTTTTTCTGTAACTAATCATATTGGATGCATACTTGATACCGCTGTTTAGCGGATGTATGATACTTGTGAACCCATGTAACTGACGAGAGATTGCAGCATTATTTTATCACCAATAAACTTCATATTTTGTCTGCTAAATCGATCTTAAGTATCTGTGTTCGTCTCCTGTTAAGTCTGACTCCAAACGCGAACCCAGCTCTCCACGACATTCGCAACACATCAGTAGAGACAGGTCCAGTGTGTAAAAGTAACATTCAACATTACACTTTTATACCAGCCAAAATCAGTCACACATTCATGCTGTTAACCGCCAGCTAGCACATTTGAGAGTTTCAATCGAACATAAAATTTATTTCATTTCTGAAATGTATAGGCAGACCCCGAATGCGATGGATTGATGATGTGGAAGCAGATCTGCAACAGCTTGGGGTTAGGGCGTGGAGACGAAAGGCCCAGGAGAGATCTTAATGGAAGGATGTGTTGATGCAGACAGAGCCCTCCATAGGCTGTAGCGCCACTGGGATGGATGGATGGATGGATAAATGTAATATAATAATGTGGTTCACGCTCTGAACTGTCGTTCGATGGTCCCGGGTTCGAATCCTGCACATTTTTGGAAGGAACATCCCAAACATGTAAAACATTTAACCAAAAACAACAACTTTGCAAACGGATTTTATAGTTTGAAACTCTGTTATCTTATCTTATAAAATACAGACGTTTCTTAAAAAAAAGAAGATAATTACTACATTTGTCCCTGTGTAAATCTATGTTGATGAATTAAACTCTACAAAGACATTGGTTCTCCTGGCTGACTCAGGCAACCCATTTCATGCTCTAATAGCACTAGGGAAGAAAGAACATTTGTACAAATTTGTCCCACTATATGGAATGAGAAATGTTTAACGAAAACAGTTAGCCCTAGATATAATTATTTGAGTAAACTATAGCGCTCCTTTTTTTTTATAGAACTTTATAAAATGGAAACATGCAAACAATAATAATAATCCCATAATATTAGGAAACTAAAATGAAAAAAAAACAACAACAAACAAAGAAAATATGGCAACCTAAGCTTGGAGATTAAGCGATCATGGAAGTTATCAAAAATAACAATATACCATGTTTTTATATTAACTGAGGGCGTAATAACAACTGACCTCGCAGATACCTTCAAGGCCCTTAACATCCCTAAGAAGAAGATTCTCTTTGCCTGTCAGAGGGCGGTGCTACTGCAGACCTGCCACATCACCAGAAAATTCCTCAGTGGAAACTGATAAAGGGAATACGATGAATTTTGTCTCCCTTGTAACGAAACTCGACCTTGGCTGCGCCAGAAGATGAATACTCGTTTTTTTCTAACATAATAATAACAATAATAATAATACTAATAATAACAAAATGAGAAAAACGATAACTTGTTTTTGAAAAACTTACATGAGTTTACATAAATAGTTATAGCCATCACCACTACTTTATAAGATATTGGGTCTAGTAATCAATGAACACTGAGTCACATGGTCATAATCAACAATAGTCATGAAGACTGCTTCTTGCGGTGCCTGAGGTTGGATTACATTGAGTTGTTTGATGTCGTAATGAGAAGGATGGGCGAAGAGATGAGGTTACATTGAGTTGTTTGATGTCGTAATGAGAAGGATGGGCGAAGAGATGAGGTTACATTGAGTTGTTTGATGTCGTAATGAGAAGGATGGGCGAAGAGATGAGGTTATTGCCGCGATGTGGGGAAGGGGGGATGTTATTTGCACAAGGCGATGGGGATTACTCTAAGCGGCGATGAGTAGCGAGTTGTTCTTAGCGGCGAGGTAATGGTGGTTATTCTTAGCGGCGAGATAATGAGGGTTGTTCTTAGCGGCGATGTAATGAGGGTTGTTCTTA
>JADKLZ010000167.1:30610266-30624863 GCA_021533235.1 Biomphalaria straminea
TATAGCCTAAGTTTTGTCTACATTTCAAATAAGAGTTTTTGATTGCTGTTGTATGCCTAATGCCTAGTTTTTACCGAAAAAAATCAGGGAATAATTGGGCAACTTTGATGCTCCTCACCATATGACGTCCCGTGCGGCCCGCACTATCTGCAAACTTAGAGCTACGTCTGTGGTCTAAAGTACATTTATTTATACTAAATCCTCAACAAATCGAGAGATAAGGGCGTTTAAAAACTGCAATCAACGGGAAATAACCCTGTAAAAAACTCAAGAATTACTCATCTGTACAAATTCTCCTTCTTCCCTTGTGCTATTACAAAATGGGATAGGTTCAGGGGCGGACTGGCTATATGGGCATTTGGGCAAATGCCCGGTGGGCCGGTACCCAAATGGGCCGGTAGGGCCACCGAAATGGCCGCGTCGATGCCACAATGGCACATATCAAATAGTTAAAGGCTTTATAATATTCTCTTAAAAATAGGCCTTCTTAGCGTCGTGTTTAAAAACAAATCTTTTACATACTACAGTGTAATACTATTTTAACTCATTTTCCGAAATATCCTTCATTCAGTAGGTTTCATCCTCTTAGGGCCTACATACATAAGGCCTATAGGACCTATTTCAAATATACTGCTATGGAGTTCGCTGTATGCTTGCATATCGATACATTATCAATCTTATATAATGATCTTGAAGACAGATGGACCTAGAATTAGATGTCCATTATATGATATATAAATTGTGAACTGGATTGAATAGAAATGCCTGGGCCGATTTTAACACCCAGTCCGCCCCTGGATAGGTTGCCTGAATCAGCCAGGAAAACCAACGACTTAGCAGATTTTAAGTCACTGATTAAGATGCATGACTAAAATGGAAACACGTCTGTGGCATTTTACGTCTCGAGAGACGATCTTTTCCCCTTGTGTGGCTAAAGTGGCCGATCCTTGAAACACAGCTGCGATCGCAGGTTAGGCATATGTAGTCACCAGGCGCCGTTGCATTTTCACCCTTCTTTCTGCTTCTGTTGTGTATGGCAGTGATGCTCAACCTTGTTCGGTCGGCGGGCCATTTTAATTGTTGACAGTCGTTTCGCGGGCCACATAAAAATAAAATAAAATAAAAAAAGGAAATAGACATTAAACCATTTTTATTAGAAACTATTGAATTTATTACTTACATTGATTCATGAAAGTTTATCATAAACCAGCTTTTAAATATCTAGCTGCATAGATGAGACGCCCAGTTGGAGCCTGAATCTAGAATTCTAGATGTTCGTCCGTAAGACGGTTACGTAAAATGTGTTTCATCCGATTCATCACTGAAAAGATTTGTTGTCACAAATAAGTAATTATTGTTATCATCGTTAACGCTCGTTTTTGGAGATATAGAAATGTTTCTACAAGCAACTCAGCATAGAAATCCATTATCTGAATCACTGGAAATTTGTCAAGCAGGGATGTTTAGCTTCGAAAATCAACCAGTACCAGTTCTAGCTCTGTCTGGGCACTTGAAACATTGGACGCAGATTGATTTTTGAAACCACGAACTTTGTTCAAAATGAACATGATCATCATCAAATGGTTCAGACTAAACACCTTGCCACATAGATTTTGTTAGTGAATAATTCAGTAAAGCCACAGAGGCTCTGTTCCATTTGACTAAACAACTTTTCTAATAACTTGCTGTCAACCATCCTTGTGGCACCTTCAGTAGTCACTTCCGCTAATTTCTCCAAAGCAAGAGAAAGATCCTCTGAAACGACTGAAACTTCTTTGAAAGAACTTAAACATTGCTAGTGGTGGTCCCACGCATACCCCTCATGACTACAAACTTCTTTGAGTTAAAAACTGTTGCTTTTACCGCGAATTAATACCTAGATTCTGAGCGGTATCAGATAAGTTTGTAGATTCCTCGGCGGCAATAGAAGAAATTTCGAAATCATATTTATCTGTTTAATTTGAATGTATGGAGATATCCACCCAAATCTTTATCTCGCCTTGTATCGTCAAGAGAAAGGTTGACAACGTCAACAGGAATATTCTCTTGAGAACACAGTTCTTTCCCCTGTGCTAGAAAACACTTTTATACATTTGCCGTCTGAAAATGGTTCTTTTTGGTAAATATTCTCATCGACTCTCCTTTCTAGGGGAAATCTAGCAATCGGGTCTAAAACCAAAAATCCTGATTCATTTATGTGTTTGATTTCATAAAGCTGTTAATGTCCTTCAAAAGAGACACTCTATGTTAATAAAACAAAATATGTTTTTTTTATTTTCAATACCAATTCATTTACCCTAACGTAGAGAAAGATACTTTTTTTTCAAAGCTATTTTTATGAGAGTGGATTTTCTACACTTTTGCCAACGCTTCGGCGGGCCGGATGGAGCACCGTCGCGGGCCGGATCTGGCCCGCGGGCCGTAGTTTGGGCATCACTGGTGTATGGCATCTGCAATCCAAGACCCCCTCCTTTATGCTCTCTCTCCATGTGGATCTATCTAGTGCAGGGGTGGGCAAATTACGGACCGCGGGCCACATGCGGCCCGCCGAAGTGTTTTATGCGGCCCGCGAAGACCGAAATAAATCATTGTAAATATCTATAGAAATTATTGAACATTTTGATTGTTATTACTTGTAATACAGAGACCAAAGAAACATTGTCTCCAAACGTGGTTCTAAAGAGTTTAAAAAAAAACGAAGATTAATAACAATAGTATATAAATTCAGTAAAAGACATAGACCCTGGCCAGTATTTATTCAATGCTATGGGAAAACTGTGTTGAAAGAATTGGGTTGGATTGTACAAGATGGCAAGGGTAACAACTGATGGAGCTTTGACTGTGAAAAACAACCTTTTTAATAAATTAAAGAAATTATTCCAACCATAAACTAGTAGGCCTAACTGGAAAGCTTACACAAAGCTACATTAAATTCACAAACAGTGGTGGCTATACCAATTATTAAAATACTAATCTTAGAGGGTCGTACTAAGCATAGTCAAAGTATGCAGTTTTTAAGGTCCAAGATTGTAAAAGGGCTCACCTTATTACCGTCGTTTGATATTACAGATGAGGAATAGCGAAACGTCTACTCAGTGGTATTTTTCGAAGTACACTAGGTCTTTAATAAATTGCATAATATTAGTTTTTCTCCCTTATTTTGTATATTCTTATATTATTCGGAGCCACCAAAGTCATTTTTCGCCTATGGCCTCCAATTATCCAAGGCGGTCCTGACTGGCAGTTCCAAAAAGTATGTGAAGAGTTGGAATTAAAACACTCTGATGTTCGGTAACACAGTAGCATTCGCTGGCCAATCCTTAGATTAATACGGAATCTCAAGGAAGAAACCTTTAGGTTCCTTATTGGACATTGACTGTGACCCTTTCGCAATATTTCTAATGAAGAGTTGAAGACAGAGTTCGTATTTATCATCGGAAGCATTGTAATTTGTTGTTTGCACATAATATATATATATATATATATATATATGCGGCCTGCCTAGTCCCCAAATTTCATTAATGCGGCCCTCGGTTGAAAAAGGTTGCCCACCCCTGATCTAGTGCCATCTCTTCCCAGCTGCTAGTGTCGATCTGGTGGGGGGGGGAGGGGGTATCTAGGAGTTGGTTTCTCGTGCTGCCTTTGGGCGCTCAGTAAACACAACTCTGCCCGAGTCGGGTGTCGAACCTCGAGTCCCCTTCTAGGTAGCCAAGCAAGCCAAGCTCAAACCGCACTTATATATATAGCCTCTCGACCACGATTCCCGCTATGCCTAAAAGACTTTATTTCAACTGCTAATTATCTCCGACATGTAGGGATCATCTAACTGGTCTGTTGATGATGTCAATAGCTTGCTCGAGGCTCGCTGTCAACTTTTGTGTCATCACGATGAAGGCTCTTGAAGCTGACAAGAAAGCCAAATAGATTGTGGTTTGATTTTAGCTGTTCAAATCTCGGCTGCAAGGATTAGGCTACATTACGCGTGTCTACAATTCTGTTGAAGCAATATATCATGTAGTCGTCTTCAGCATTTCCAGGTAGGCTATGAAGTTTTCCACAGATTTATCAAACTGCCTTTTCCTTTGACGTTTGGCTGGAAAGATTGCAACCATGATTAACTTCCATGTTTTAGCCAATTCCTTTTCTTTAAAAAAAAATCTAAACAAACCCATCAACTTTTTAGGCCTAAGTTTCCTTAGCCAAGTCATCAAGTTGTACAAATCCATTGCTGTGATTAAATCTACTGTTTCACCTTGCAGTTCTTTAATCACAAAATTGACTTAAAAGAGCATGTAGTACCATAACACAAGTGACACTAAGAATTTGTACTGCTTCAATGTTTTATACAGTTAATTCATCAAATCTGTCTAGATTTAGATCTATATAAAATAATACAGATCTAGCAGTTTCATTATAATTCTAGAATTTTTTTAAAAAACAGATCGAGATGGATTTAAATCTATATTTATATTTGTATGCAAATGACTATTGAATTATTGATTAATGTATTGGAACTTTGCGGTTTTGGTTAAAATTTAATTTATTATTACATTTTTATTTAATGAAAGTTGGAAATGCTATTTTTTTTAAATCTCGCGTTGGCGTTGTCCATATTGAATGACTCCCAAAATGAAAATGTTGTTTATTTTTCATGAGATTTTTATGAATTTTCATGAGATTTCCAGGACTTCTTCGTACATTTTGCAATATTAGAAGATTTCCAGGAGCTAGGTACTGGAAAATTAGATTATTAATTATATATAGTGTTTTAATTTATTAATTTACACATAGAATTAGCGAAATGAAATTGCGGGGGCCCATTGGTTTCAGTGCCCTAATATATATATATTTATTTATTTATATTTATTTAGGTCTACAGCAAGAGAAGCTTCTAGTAGACAGAAGAAAGAGACATGTCAGAAAATCGGTAACTATTTCCTGATTTAATATTAATAGCAGGACTTAGTTGATAACCAACATTTAAATTAAACATATGTAGATCTTTAAAATTGTATATCTTGACTACTAATTTTAAATTACTAGATCTAAATAGGTTTATTGCTAGGCGATGGTTATTTTTTCTTTTGTGTGGATTTTCTTTTTTTTTTAGTTGGTAATTCTTCTTATCTTATATAATACAGACGTTACTTCAATGTTCTAAACTCCTAAAATAATCGTTAAACTTTATTATTTTGTGTTAAATACACTTTATCTGGAGGTCTATATTCTTTATGTTGATCAAGGGTCTAAATATAATTATTATTTTATATTCTAAGCAAAAAAAAAAATAGATTAAAGTTTAAAGCCGTAGTTGAAAAAAAATTGTTTTGGTCTATTACGTCACTGGTCACATGATCATCAATGGTGGTCGTCTATTCAGTGATAAGTTTGTTGACACACAAAAGTAATTTTAGATTGAAATAGTAACATACCACCATCGGAAGGTTTGTCAGTTGTTTGATCTTGTCTTTTTGAGACTACCTGTTTGAAGTCTAAAGTTTAGACTAAGATTGTAATTAAATTACCTAGATCTAGACATCTAGATTTAGACATTATTATATTATTTTTATTATTAATAATTTCTATTTGACACTATTTAGTCTAGAGTAAAACAGGGTCAACAGACAGCGACGTTTTGTAAAGCTATCCGTGCACTCCACTTATTATCAAAATAACTCCTTTATTTTAATGTTTATACCGGAATAGCTATATTGCTACTGCGCAGGCACCATTTTATCCCACTTTCGACATGTGGTGCTTCCTTTTCCTTGAGGAGGCAAAGTTCATCCTCAGGTCAAAGTAGACAGATACGAAAAAAAAAAAAATTTGCCATCTTGGTAAACAAGGGGAGAGGTCATGGGATTAAGGCTATTTTTAAATCTGATGATGCATCATCTCAACGAGACTTATATTTTTGGCTTCTAAATAGATGAGGAAACACATGTGATTTATTAAATATGTTGTCAATTGAGCCATTTTTTTTTAAAGGGTGGTGTCTGTCGTACATGACGGATGTTAGTCTGGAAAGCTATCCGGACAACATAACTTTTCTAGTGATAAAATTGCAACTAATGTATTGTAGTTGAAGATAATCTGGATGTAGACTAGATTAAAGTAATCTAGATTAGTTATAAAAGTTATAAGATGCCAATTACATTAACTGAGGTATTTATTAAATCTTCACTTAGCGGTAACAAGCTACAGGTAAAACTAGTGTCCAATGACCTTGGTGTGACATATCTGAAATCCTACCCCCCTCCCAACCCCCTTCACCCCCTCCCAAGCCCCTTCCCTTCAAGTTTACTGAGCATGCTAGAAGAATGAAGGTGCTTTATAAAAAAAAAAAAAAAGAGAGGGGAGGGAGGTGTGGACTAACAATTGGTATCTGGTGTCAGGCCAGTTACATGCAGACAATTTATCCATGTAACCCCTCCCCCTGTCCACTTAGCATTCCAGAATACTGGAGAGGGAGAGAGAGGGAGGAGTAGACTACAGCTTTCATATTTGACGAGATGACGAAATCTGAATTAGTTCTGTTTTTTCTTGATTAGCAGACCCACAAAACACAAAATTTCCTGATCGTCTGTATGAAAATAAATTTTAAAAATTCAAAGGTTTAACTCTCTCTGTTGCTAACGCCTTTGAAATGGGCCTACTGGTACATGATGAGCTTCCACCAAATGATTTGCCACTAAGTGATCTGCCACACAATGATTTGCCACTCAATTATCTGCCACCAAGAGATTTGCCCCTCAATGATCTGCCACCAAGAGATTTGCCCCTCAATGATCTGCCACCAAGTGATTTGCCACTCAGGGATTTGCCACTCAATGATCTGCCACCAAGTGATTTGCCGCCCAAAGATCTGCCACCTAATCCCAGATTACCACTTGATGATATTTTAAAAATACCGATCTTTGTGAAAGGAAAAAAAAAAGAATAGAACAACTCCAACCATACCAATTGTAGTCAGTGGAGAAGCATTTAAAAAGGTTCTAAAAAAAAAGAATTGATGATATAGAAGAAGATGCTAAAAAGAAAAAGGAAAATGATTTTTAAAAAAGAGCTAGATAAGAAAATAAGAGAAGAGTTAAATAAGAAAAAAAGAGGAAAAAAAATGTTGAATGAGCAAAAAAAAATTATAAAAAAAAGTAAAAAACAAAAGCAACCAATAAAAAATGAAAAACATTAAAACATGTCACACAAACAACACATGACAGAGAAAGCGAGACACTCACAGGCGAGGATCCACACACAGGCGAGGATGCAGCGACAAGAAATGAGATGGAATTAGCAAAAGGGGATGATGACCTGATCGAAGGTGTTAGCCTTTTCACAAACCAAAATTGCTTAAGGCTGCGGTACCTACAATCAAGGGGACCTCTAGATTCTCTGTGAATCGTGTGACTCCTGGTGGCATGACTGAATGCATGACGCGTAGGACGTAATCATCTTCTTTTTTGAAGTAACGTCTGTATTATATAAGATAAGATAAGGCACACTGTCTGCACACATAATGCTAAAAACGTGACTAAAGCACAGTTGAAAAACTTTAATTCTGTGTGCAGTTGGTGTGGCCCTGGTCTTGCGTCGTAACATGTTCTATAAATCTTTCTTAAAAAAACGTGTTTGTTTTCTTAATTTTGTTTTTAATTATGTATGCATACAGTCAATGTGTTATGCCAATTGATTGCACTTATCTTCTGTAGTTGATCAGCTACAGGTAAAACCAGAGTGTCCAATGACCTTGGTGTGACATCATTTACAAGCCAAGAATGGAGATATCTGAAATACTACCCCCAACTCCCTTCCCTTCAAGTTTACTGAGCATGCTTTATTTTTAAAAAAAAGAGATGGGGGAGGGGGAGGAGTGGACTAACTATTGATATCTAAACCGCCACCCCACCCCCAACCATCATATCCACTTAGCACGCAAGAACACGCGGGAGAGAGAGGGAGGAGTAGACTACCAATGTTGCCGCTGTGTGACCTCAGTTGTACTGCTTGTAGAATGCCAGAACACTGGTGAGGGGGAGAGAGAGGGAGGAGTAGACTACAAATGTTGTCACTGTGTGACCTCAGTTGTACTGCTTGTAGCCACTGAGCATGCTTGTTAGATGGGGCACTTGACCTATATACCCCCCTCCCCCCCATATCCACTAAGCCTTGGTGTGAAGTCCGTTACAAACCTAGAATGGATAAACCAAGCGCGGGAAACCTGACAACGATCAGTGTTCTTACGCAGATGTAAATGAAAATGATTTATATATTAATATTAAAGATTAAAATATATTTAAAATGATGATTTGTGGAGGTATCTGTTGATCCTTACACAGTTTCCGGTGTTCCTGACACGGAGGAAAATTGTCCGGTTTTCTTTACGCGCGACGATACCGACCCTACACCTCTTTGACCTTATTTTTAATTTTAACATGGAGTAGTGATACAATACGTTGTATCTATTTTTATTGAAAAAAGGACGAGGAATCCATTGACACTATCAGTTTTTTCATAGGTCTGATCATTACGAAGCTATAACAATTCAAAGTTGAAAATGGTCGCGACTTGCCTTAGGTTGTCTGTTGACCCTGTTTTACTCTATTTAATTTCTAGATCTAACTAAAAATAAAGTAACAACACTCAACACTGTCGTCACTGTCAACAGTAAAGTCCCCAAGTGTCTAATCAGTCTAGGACTCTAGCCTACTCTAGGACTAGGACTAGTCAGTAGATTAGTAGATTCTAGATCTAGAATCTATTCTATAGTAGTATAGGGAGTAGATATAATTAAATAGTTTATAAAATTATAGTCTGTCAATTATTGACTCAATACTATCTTAGTCTTAGAAACTTAAATTTATAGTAGTCTATAGTCAGACTAAACTAAGTCAGTAAGTCGACTGAGTAAGTGTCACTAAGTCTATACTATAGTGACTATAGTCTATACTATAGTAGTATAGTATAGTACTCGGTACCTAGTACTCTATAGAGTCTATGTCTATACTGAATACTGTCTATCTCTATACTAGATCTATATAGACTATAGTAGTATAGTCTATAATCTATAGTATACTGATTTATTTTTATAGATTGACTAATCATTGACATTCATTCTAATAATGAAATGCTAACTGAACTATTCTAAAAAGATGTCTTAGATTATAATTAGTCAAGTCAATCATATCAATAAAGAACAATTTAAGAATTATATATCTATCTAGAATCATTCTACTAGGATTCTACTAACATGATTCTTGATTCAAGACCAAGAATCTACTAAATTATAATTATAGGTACTCAAATTATAGGTATACTCTAGATCTAGATTCTAGATATTATTGATACTAACTTAACTCATTAATTGTCTAATTTCTACTCGAGTGAGTCTAGTCCTACATCATTCATGATCTAGAATAGATTATAGTTTAAGACATAATCACATATAGTGATACTGATAGACTCTTGACTACTACTAGATTACTAGATTCTAGATGACTAGATCTACATTCTACTTTCTACAGACTACTCTGACTCTAGTCTACACTACACTCAACTATACACTGACTACAGAGACTAACTAGACTCTAGACCTATGTATAACAGAGTATAAAACTTAAAACTTAATAACTATAAACTATAAATTATCTAGATCAGTGGATCTCAAACTTTTTTTTGTTTCGTAGACCCCTTGCCGTGTTTTCCATTCTTCGATAGACTCCCTTCATTTTTTGGAGAACTCATCAAATTCAATTATGTTTTTCTCACTGATTTCTACTCCATTCATTGATGAAATTCAAATTAAAACGAAGCAAAATAAAATTTGATAAGCATTACATGAATTGACTAAGCAAACATAAACAGCTTTGATAGTAAAATTTCAATATTAGGCTTCAATTTAGTTAGATTTAATATTAAAACTTCTTGATTAAATGCTGTTTAACTGTTGTAAGTTTGAAAATTGTGAAAATTCATTCTGTCCATTGTATGCTTCATTAATTTAATCCTCAAAAGAAACATTGAGACTATGCCTTCGTTTTGATCAAATTTAGGTTATTACCTTTTAGCTGCAAGTTAACCTCATTAAATTTATGAAACAAGTTTGAAAAATAGACTATATCCAATTTCTGCTTTTTTTTTTCTTTTAAATTTGTAATCTTTAGCATCCAAGAACTCAGAAAAAAAAAATAGTGTCAAACGTTCGACAACGCTCATACTTCAGTGTAAAGGAGCAATTGGTCAAAGTTTCAGGCAAAGAGCAGTTCTTTATGAATTTCTTGATTCATAACAAAATGAAAATATGATAAAAACACAATATTATCGGGCAAGGTTAAATAGCCCACCTTCTTTTTTTTTATTTTTTAGCAATATGTTGTTTGCAAGTAATTACATAAGAAACTCATTGTCCTAACTCGTTTTACCATTACACCTTTGAACTGTATTGTTGTTAAGAGGAATGCAGGTATTAAAATTAAAACCTCTTCAATGGCAGAGTAAATGTTTTGCCTATAGTGTGCAGTTTTCTGGTGTTTGATATAGGCCAAAGTAAAAATATTTTAAGACGCTTACAAACCTCTTCTCTTTTGTGATGCTTAAGCAAATATTTTTTTCTACTGTGGCTATGTAAATTGTTAGAAAGTATTTCAAAGCTCAATCTATTTTATTATGTTGGCGTTGTCCAAATACTGTTACACCATAGATGTTGGAGTAAATTCAAACTTTGCTACATTAAAGCACAAATGCAATAGCTTGTTGGACAAGGACAGAATGAAGCCAATTTCTAATAACTAACACTGTACTGTCTATATTTCATTTTAGGCTCCGCTTTGTACAATATTACTTTCATGTAGACTTTTTTAAATAAAAAAAAAATCATTCGACTAAGAGGGCTACAATTTAAAGGATTAACTAAGGTACAAATCATTAATGGAAAATGAAATTTAAAGTCTCGACATGCTTAAATGAGATTCACTATCGTAGACCCCCATTTACAGGTCATAGACCCCCAATTTTTCACTTTCGTAGACCCTTGGAAATCCTCATAGACCCCTGTGGGTCTATATAGACCACTTTGGAAATCACTGATCTAGATGTTAGAATTAGAATATTTTGAGAATCTTTACTATAGGTCTAGTTCAGAAACTCTACCAAAACTAAGTAGTATTCTAAATTCTGAGTATCCTCTAATCTATTTTTATCTAGATTTAAATATATATATATATAGATAAAAATCTATAATAACAATTACTATACTACTATAGTATAGAGTAGGGACCTGCGAATATTCGATATTCGATTCGAATTCGAATATAAAAAGAATATTCGAATTCGATTCAAAATTATTTTTAAATTTTCGAATCTTCGAATATTTTCCAAAAAAGCAAAATTGGCAAAAATTCTGATGAATTGCCACGTGAAAGTCTTTTTCAATACAGAAATAGAGGAAGCCTTATGGATTCAATGTTAAGAAAGTGCATGATGCTCAAGGAGATACCAGAATCAACAAAATTTCCACCATTTCTGAGCAAATTAAGGATGAATTCAGTTTGTATTCAAAGCAAGCAGTTGTAGATCGAAACAGTGATCCTCTTCAGTTTTGGAAAGAAAGTATTAATATTTTTCCACTTTTGGCCAAACTCAGGCAATTCTGGCAACAAATTGTTCTTCAGAAAGAATTAATTCAGTTGGAGGACAAATTATTACTGACCATCGTCACAATCTCTCGGAAAATAATGCTGAAACTTTGATTTGAGCCAAAATAAATAAAGATCTACTTTTTTAAAAGGCCTGCTTTGCAATTTTATTATTGCTAACTTTTTGTGTTGCAGTATTAAATAAATATAATATAATAACAATTTTGAATTTGAAGTTTTATTTTACACTTGTTGGTTGTCAAGTTTTTTCAAGAATATTCGATTCGAATTCGATTCGAAATTCGAATATTTTCTGATATTCGATTCGATATTCGATTCGACAAAAAATTCCTGATTCGCAGGTCCCTAGTATAGAGATGGACTGTAGATTTATACCTTCTTCTAAATCTAGATCTATAGAAGACAAGATATATATATATTCAATTTGAAAGTTATTCCAACTATGACTCTTTTGTCTCTAGTGACTCTTGACACTTTAGAATCTAGATTGGTCTTGTGGTCTAGTCATTAGTAACACTCTAGATCAAAATCAGATCTTCTCAGACTAGAGATAGATCTAGAGTGGTTAGAGAAGAAAAGACTTTATTTAGATGTTTGTAAAAGGTTTTACATGTTTCTGATGTTCCTTCAGAGTTGAAGATAGTTTTCTTCCTAGTCCAAACCTCCCCCAGGATGACAGGGGATGGGAGCGGGCAGGGTTTGAATCGAGGACCATCGATAAATCCAAACAACAGTCCTGCACGCATACCGCCCTACCAGGCAGGGAACACTTGATTTTTTTTTTCATATTACAGAGCACCCCACAATATTTGTTAAAAAAGAACTTTTATTTTGCTAGCTATGCTGCAACCAGTCTATTGTCAATGTGCATGATCCCTTCTTCATAGTTCATTAAATTTAAACTCTGAAAGACAAGAGATTTACTTGGGGTTGTAGTACACTGATATGATAATGCTACTTGTTTTTTTACCTAGAACAGAAGTGGTTATGTCCAGAGTTAAGCCTGTTAAGGAGATTTGTTTAGACCTATGTGGCATCAGCTAAACATGACCTACATAGAATGCTTCTAATTAGACATGGAAACACATGCATGTCATAGCCTTTAGTGCTATTGGATGCTATCTGAAAGTTTAAATTGGGGTGTTCCCTAATATTCATTTATTACAATCGGCAGTATTAAAAAAGTAGTAAAGTGTCCCCTTCAGGTCATCTGTTTCTTTGGCCAACGGTTAACGAGCAGGGTGTTATGTGGCCAGCACAACGACCAACCGCCTTTACTTTCCCCAACTAAAGTCAGGTACCCATTAGAGTTGGGTGGGGTGGACTCAGGGGCGCCCTAAAAATCCTGAAATTCAAAATCCCAGTCTTTACCGGGATTCGAACCCAGGACCTCAGGTTCGGAAGAAAACGCGTAACCATTCGACCACCGCGCCCCCAATCAACAGTATTAGGGGACGCTATTTTATCATTAAAAATGCATTTCTTTGATTTATTTAGTAAACCAGATAGGCTACAAGTCAAACTATTGTACATGTCAGACTTGAGTTGGTGTCAAAAGAAATAGATATTAAAAGAAAGAAAAATTAAGATTATAATATTTTTAATACTATCCCCATGAAGTGTTCCCTAGCATAGAGGGTGTTCCTTAAGCTACAAAGGTGGAGAAAGTGTTCATTAATGTTAGCTCTGAAACTCAGTTTCTCTTAGACATCAAATTTTCTTGTAACTGTGTATTGTATCGTTACAACATATCTATTTTTGTTGACAAATGGATATCTTATCTTTATGGCGCTATAAAAATTGAAACATAAAAATAGTCATCTAGATCTATATAAAATATCATCTTGATAGATCTAGGGTCTAAAATAATAATAAGGATTTAATTTAAAGAGCGCTGTTAACAAACAAAATGTAAGATCACTGTGATAACATTACTAACATAAACACAAGAGCCAAAATGACAAACTAATCTAAACAAGTTTTAAACAGATAGGTCTTAATGTTCTTCTTGAAAGTAGTGTAGCATGTTGTCAGTGTGAGATCACAAGAGTTCCAAACCTTTGTCCATGCACTGAAAAAGCCAACAGACCATAGCTTTTGAGGGAGAAATGTGGCACAACTAGAAGCGTTGCCCATTGAATGCAGGGCTCATATGGAGTTTTAGACAACCTTAGGCCTCTGCAATCTATACAAGACGGAGCCCTGCGCTAATTCTAGGTGTAAATTATTAAATTAAACCATTATAACTTATAACAGGGTTCCCACAGTGACATGAAATTGCAAAAGATATTTTTAAAAGTCTGTTGAAATCTCCAGATTTTTTTAAATCTGGAAATTTATAAAAAATCTCAGTAAAAATAGACAATTTGTCAATTGGGGTGTCAATCAGTATGGTTAATATGCCAATACTACGCATGATAAAAAAAGGGATTGTCAGCTTTAATTTAATAAAAATGTAATGCAAAGATGAATTTATTTTCTAATACAAAATCTTAATTTTTACTTATTGTCCTTATCCCTACCCAGACTGGGTTCCGCGCAATCCATTTCGCATAGGGCTCGCAATTGTTAGGACCGGCCCTATATAGAGTGATCAATTCACTAAGCTATCAGGGCATTTCTTTATTATAGATACACTGATGACAAAGTGTGGCCATGAAGCCATTGGAGTGTGCGCAAGAGAGTAGTAGCAGTTAGGTGTTGTTCTATAAGAAACAAATTATTTAAATCTAGAACTAACCCATCGAAATCTAGATCTATATACTTATATCGTATCTAGTCTAGATACTTGGTAGATTTAGAGACAGAGGTGATTGTCTAGAGTAGTTGACTTAAGTTTGTACTGTTAGATCATGGACTAGAGTTTAAAGCATGTATCTCTATATAAATCTTTCCTAAGAAATATGTTCATGATTCCCCAGGTTCAGTGATGTTAAATATGTTCAT
>JADKLZ010000167.1:30680390-30692803 GCA_021533235.1 Biomphalaria straminea
TCCGACAAGTGGCTCTTCTATTTCACATGCAGAGTCTTCTTCTTCATATACATTCGTCTTTTAACTTTATAATTTATATGAGCACCAACCCCAAATACAGAAAGACACTGCATCGAGTTTTATGCAAAAAGAAAAATGCGAAATAAAAAAAAAACGTAAATGGAAGAAAGATTTTAACTCTTTCTCTCCTAACTGACGATACCAGCGTTGATTCCACCAGAACATGTTAAAAAATAACGGAGAGAAAGAGTTAAGAGTTTAAGAGTTTACAATACATTTTATATCTAGTATATTTTTATAATCTTCTCTTTAAAAGCTATACTGTGAGAGTATACAAATACAACTTATTTACAACTTCTTTACACTGATAGTAATGTAAATCTTTATCGTAAATACAATGTATACGCATTTAGTGCTTTTAGTAGAGATGGGAAACGAACCGAACCCGAACCGATCGAACCGAACTCAAATCTCACCTACGACCGAACTGACCCAGACTTTAAAACTAATAGGTACGAACCGAAACGAACGAACTGTCCTTATTGTGACCGAACTGAATCAAAGACATAGACATAAATAAATATAGACTGGCCAATAAAAGAGTTTTATGAAGGGAAAATTTGTGATTTGCAAATTTGTGCGCTTTACTATACAGCATGAGCAGTATAAAAGTTAAGTATTCATATCTATTTCCGCCATAACCTATATAAGTATTACAATATTTTTTATTAGTGTTTAATATACACAATGAAGCACACATATATACATTGTAAATAAGGAGGCAATGTAGTTTTGTTTAATCTCTAAGACTGAAGATTGCGTAACTTGTCAGATTTCGGAAATCCGAATACAATAGATATACATTTTTTCAAGTTACTTAAAGTTATTTCCTGTTTCCAGTCTATATTGATATATGTCTATGATCAAAGACTTTTTAATATTTTTAGTAAAAACAAAACGCGAAACGATTTGACAGTTATTTTATTTTTATTCAGCTAGATCATGGGTTTCTAATAAAAGTTGTTTTTTTGTTTAGTTTTGTTTTTTTTTTAGGAAATTTTTTTTTTCTGTTATGTGGCCCGCGACACGAGTATTAGAAATTAAAATTTACCACCGGCCGAATAAGATTTCACATTGCTGTTTTATCTAATTAATATTTGAATTATTATTATTGCATGTAATTAATTTTGCTATTACCTAATTTGAAAACATCAAACCAAACTCGAACTTTAGATCCGACCGAACCGAACCGAAACCGAACTATACTCATCATCGAACCAAACCGAATCCGAAATTAAATCTGACCGAACCAAACCCTAACTTTAAAAGATGGTTCGATTCCTTTTTTCTAGCTTGTAGTTAGTAGAAGTCAATACCTTATACATACTAAACGATGAACAAGAAACTTAAGGCCATTATTTTGTGTTTTTTTTTTTATTTTAGAGATATTCAAATTCATTTGAATATATTCGGATGAATCTATAAAGAAACCAACAACGTTTTAAATCCTACAGAGGACATGTCCTATCACATACGTATCCTCATTGGTTTTGTGGAGTTGTCACATGACCTAGAGTTGACCCCCGTCTTTCACAAATCATAATTATTCTCTTAAACAGTGTAGAACTGTGCTAGTCATGTACCACTTAGAGTTCTTTTGACTCGGGTGCGAAATGAAAATCCTGAAATTAAAAATATAATGTACACATTGACTTCCGTACTGCCGTGAAGAGCTTGTCCTTCAAATAAGGCAGTTCCGAATCTCTGACTTACTATATAAAACGTCACGTGTCTCTGGTCCTATGCATGACAATAATGGCAATATCTTCCTATGATAAGATGAAGATCTAGATTTAGTGCTAGCATAGATCTAGTAGACCTATAAAATAATCATAAAAATTAGTGAATTATTGTAACATTTCATATTTTAATCAAATTAACATTCAAATTGTTTTTCTAAAGCATTGTTACATGAGTGCAACTCTATTCTTAATATCCCGTAAATTAAGGTGAATTAGCTATCCTTAAGCTCCATTCAAAGTAATTTTTTATTCATGAATTCACGCATTCGCTTTACTTATAACAAGTAAATGGGAAGATCCCATGGCGCAGCATGGTGTGAATGGGAAATAATATATCAAATCCGCACTATTTTCATTCACAAAATAGCATAGCATGTTTTTTTTACTTAAAAAAGATTTTAATAATGTCTGGAAATTTCCAGGACTTTTTCGACCGGCGTCATAGCATTTAATAACATTTCAGGAAATTTCCAAGGGGTCCTGGTAAATCAAGAGGCCGCGGGAAATCTGTTAGATGTTATAAAATGGTTCAATTTAATAATTTCTACAATTAAAATTTAGCACGGGTCCAAATAAAGTGCGATACCCACTGTGGTCGCATATGTTGCAGTGCCTAAGGCCTGCCCTTCAAAAAAGCGGCGTATGCTATGCCGCTGGTTGACTAGTAGTTTTTATTACTTAAAGATGTCTAAATCTAGACTATTTTCATTTTTAAATTACAATGAAATCAATGAGGTCATTAATGTAAACAACACAACCACGTGACTGAGAAGACATCCGGAACTACGCCCATTGTGCTATCTTTTGTTTTTAATTTTTATTAACTGAATAAACTCAACGTTTAAAAAAAAATACCCAGATTTCTTTTTTTTTTTAGTTCTAATATTATAATGCTATTGTTTTATTTTGTATGGGTTATGTGATAGTCCTTTTTTTTGTAATGATACCTCAGTTTTGACTGGGGCATCAGTTGTGAAACTGTTTACATCAGTGGCGTAGCTAGGGAGGGGGGAGGAGGGGGGAGAATTTGAAAATCCCCCAGGGCCCCCACTTGAGGGGGGCCCCCAAATGAGTGTTTTTTACATTATAAATTAAGTATTACGCAAAATGTAGTGGCCCCCAAAGAGTTCAGTCCCCCCGGGCCCCCAAAAATTAGAAAATTTCTAGCTACGCCCCTGGTTTACATGCTTGGAATCTTTGGGCTTTTGCCTCTTTTTTGGGGGGGCTTTCTTAGCCTCTTTTTGGGCTCTCTGCATCTTTTATGGCACTTTAAAAAAAACAAAAACATTTTATTAACAACTTAATACATTTACAACACAAACAGTTAAACTATTGAAATAAATTATTAATTACATCGGAAACATAATTATTATTATTATACGTAGAGACACTTCAGGACAAAAGAATAAAAAGTAAAGTAGCTAGAATACATAAAACATATAAATATAAAATTAAACCTAATAAAATACCCAGAAACATAGCGGCATATTTCTTATCCCATACGCTAGAACAAATTTTTATAAGTACCACTTCTTCCTTAGTGCCATTAGAGAATGGAAAGGGTTGCTTGAATCAGCCAGGAAAACAAACGAATTAGCAGAGTTTAAGTCGTTGTTGAACATGCATGGCTAGCTTGACACATGAAATGAGTAAGATGTAATTATCTTCTATTTTGAAGTAACGTCTGTAATATATAAGATAAGATAAGATATACAGCAACTTTCACATTTCTAAGAAAAACGTTAGAGCCTTCTTAGAAATCTATGCCCTGGTTCCAACCAGAAAGTTTTTGTTTCCACGATGTTACGACAGGAATAGAGGATGTAAAACAAAATCTGACAGCTTTGGATGCGCATGAAAAATTACGTCAGAAAAACATACTGTACTAAGTTATGACTGAAAATTAAATTAAAAGAATAATATATTCATTATCTGTCAATGAAAACAATCATTGTATCCAAATCACCGGAGATTCCCGTTAAGTTTTCTGACGATTACAAAGACGGTGACCTACTTTGTGAGAGCGCCATCTACCGGGACAATCTATAAGCCAAACTTTACTCAATCAGGTAACAGATCGTTTGCTAACCGACTTAAAGCGTAGGACCGGGGCGGTGAAACCGGGTGGGGCAGAAGTGACAGGGTGGAGAAAAAAAAGAGGGCGTGTGGTGTAAATACAAACTAAGGTGAAAACGAAGACGGGTACTTGAATGACAAAGGATTCCGCCCTGGGCTCAGCCTGCACCATGTGTCGCCATCTTGTGATTGGGTTTCTTGTGTGGTTTCCAACTCACGGAGCATGCAACTGCCTTGGTGTCTTAATCTTCGCTGCACGGGGCAATGTTTAAATAGGGCACAGATTGAGATAGAGGCAAAAACGTTTGCATTCTTTATCCTCCCCCGGCGCCCCCATCCTTTTATTTGTCAAGGTTTTTAATAACTTTACGCCGAGAAATTAAAGTAACTATATAACTGCTGCGCAGTTCCGACCTATTTGATCCATTCACTTCCCCCTCCCTATCACAGTCCAGCATTTAGTTGAACTGATCTGTCATAGAAACAATACACTATATATAATATATTTTTAATAAAAAATACATTTTAAATAATCTAAAACTAACCTTCAAATAGCCCCATTCTTAAGCCCCTCTCCGTTTGTCACCATTGCGTATTGAGACAAAAACAATTGGTAAAAATAGTTCCAATCGCGTAGATTTATTGTTGTTTGTCAACGTACATTACAAACCTAATTAAATTACTTAATTACCTAGCACAACACTAACATTTAAATGAACTTTTTGAATAAAAACTGACAAGGAAAAATCGCTAAAATTTTGTAAGACAACAGCCACCCGCTCCATCATAACTACGTGAATTCATTGCGAAGTGGGCGACTTGTGTCAATCAAGACAAGAACAGAGCCATACAAGAACTTGTTTGTACCTCCCTCGGTCAGACTTTATCGACACAACTCGTTTAAGAAACATGACAAGGACCAAGATGCCTGTATGTAGTGGCTGAATGAACTCTTTATGTCGTGGCTGTTCTATTTATGCATGTTTCTGTTGTGTTGTTTTTATGTGAGAAAACAGTCCTTGCCATCACAAAAAAAAATTCCATAAGGATCAATAAAGCAGTCTTGACTGATCCAAACTAATTGATACAATTGCACTTAATATAAGCATTTTTAAAAATTATATTTTCTTGTAGTATTGTAGTTGACAAGAAATAAATAATAGACTATCCGTTGACTCTTCTCATTAAGTAAAATCTAAACGTTTCTCTTCTTCTAATCCGTTTAATTGGACCAGCCGCTTATTCAAACCTTATTTACGAAAAAAAAAAATCTTATCATATAAGTGAATGCGATTAATATGACCATCCGGTTATTACGACCAAGGCGATTAAGCGTAACTTTTTCTGCTTCCAATTCGCTGACACGCTTCATCATTTTTTTTAAAAATCCTCGTTTATAAGGATCTATCCTTCTTTGTATCCTTCTTTGTTGTTTAATTTGTATCTTTCTTTGTATCTTCTTTGGTATCCTCATTTGTGTCATCCTTTGTATAATCCTTTTGTATACTCTTTTGTACCTTCCTTAATATCCTACTTTATATCATTTGTTTCCTTTTTTGTATTTTACTTTGTATCTTTGTATCCTCTGTGCATGACTGGTCACTATGTATGTATTTAGTTTCGTTTTCACATGTCCTTAATACAATTAGGATCTTCATTAGAAGTCATTTCTCACCCCCCCCCCCCCCAACCAAAGAAAATTAGCTCCCAAGACGCCGACACGGAATAACTTTACGGTTTATTAATCACCGAGTCACACTATGTAGCTACTTTGGACATCGTCTGCTGTCGGACATCTTTGAATGTGACGTACTAACGAGGGGAAATAATTAATGAGAATGGTTAAATGAGTAGCCCCCCTTTCCCAATGTGACGTAACGCTGCCTTGAGGCGCTTTGTAATATCTCGCTCACAAATGAGATGAAAATGTGCGTTAGCGAAAGTTAAACTAAGGGGAGTAATAGAGAAATATAAAAGTTTAACGCAGTTACCTCCTCTTGGACTTTAATAAATGTACTGTGGTAAATACAAGGGAAGATAAACTTTCTCTTGTACCAACAAACAAAAGAAGTAATTATTAGAAATTAAAAGTAATTATTCATAATTAGAAGTAATTAGAAGAGATATATAGAACTCAAATTGTGACGGTAACAATAAAAAGATAAAAGTTTGGTTTGTTTTAAAGACTAATGCATACTATCTAATCTCATGAGACTTCTGACCGACCTTTAATATGATACAACTTGTCCAGTTTATATATCTATATACACATCAGTCAATGGTTAGTTACAGTACAGAGGGAAATTAAAATCATAATTAAAAAATAATATATAAAATATATAAAATAATGTATAAAATAAATAGTAAATAAAATAGTATTAAAATAAATATGGCATTTTATGCAATTACATCTTGTATACCACCATTAAAAAAAGTAGATTTCCCCTTTTAGACCGGGCGATTTATGGGCAGATGATTTTAAAGTCTAGCTACAGACCACAAGGTCTGAAATGGTATGTTATTCTTTTACCTTAGGCCTTAGGCAGACATCCCCCCCCACCCTAGCTACGCCATTGTCATATTACAAGATCTTTGGGGCTCGCAAAGACCTTCCTTCAGAGAACAGTACCAGGAAAAAGAAGAAGAGGCAGACAGAGAAAGCAATGGTATGATAACATAAAAGAATTGACCAGCCTGCCATTGAAAGATATTTTAAGACAAAGGACAGAGAGGAATGGAGAAAGATGGTCAACGAATCTTGCCTGGTGCCCCAACTTTCCAACAGACTAAGGGATAGGTAAATGTAAAAGTCAAAGGTCATTAAAAAAAAAGTCTTCAAGTTTTACAATAAACATTTTACATTTTACAAAAATGTAACCCGGTTTGATGTATTAGCTGGCTGCAGCTACATTCAACGACCAAGCAATTTGATGTACTAGCTGTTTGCAGCTACAGATAGGGTGGGCATATGACTTCTTCCCCCCCCCCTTATCCAGCTGGTTTAATTTTAGTGTGTTGAACACGTTAGAATTTCAAATGTGTAGTCTGTAACCTTGTCATTCACATTTATTTTTAGTCACACAAAGTTTATCAAGTTTAGTGACAGAAACTGCGATCCTTTGGGGGGGGGGGGGGGGGATAAAAAACGAAAAAAAAAATCCCCCCCCCCCCCCAATCCTCTCCTATGAGCTGTAATGTCCCCAGCTAAATGCTCCACAAAGCAAAGATAACGATGGAGTACAAAGTTCGGCCACTCTGCTCATCTCCAACCAGATTTACGAGCAGGGATTACTGGCCCTGCAGACGGCTTTGATTAAATGGTTATCCATCGCGGAGGCGAACGCATTGCCACATTATAGGCAAGGCATGACAAGACTAACATCCGATGAATACCGAACATTACCAAGATCGGGGATTGAGATATCTGGTAGCAAGTTGGCAAGGATTAATGATCAAAGCAGGAACTAGAACGAGTGAAGCACCAGAGACAGAGAGAGAGAGTGAAAGAGAGAGGAATCGAAAGGGAGAACGCTCCTCTCTCACTTTCTTCAGTTCCATGACTAGATTTATCCTCTGTTCCTCACTGTTAGCTTTATCTATTGTTCCTCATAGCTAACTTTATCATTGTTTACCGCTTCTTTTACCATTTGTTCCCCATAACTAGCTTTATGTTCCCATTAGTTTCTCACGGGTAGCTTTATCATTATTCCCCATTGCTAACTTTATATTTTGTTGCTATTGGTTGCCCAGGGGTACTTTATAATTGTTCCTCTTTGCTAGCTTTATCTTATGTTCTTATTGGTTTTTCACGGGAATTTTTTTGATTGTCCCCCTTGCTAAATTTATCTTATGCTGTTATTGGTTCCCCATGGGTAGCTTTATCATTGCCCCCCCCCTTGCTAACTTTATCTTATGTTGCTATTTGTTCTCTAAAGGCTTTATATTTGTTCCCCATTGCTAGTTTTTTCATTTCCCATCTTTGCTGGATGTATAAATTATTCCCAGTCTTTAACTTTACAATGAAGAACTTATGATCGGTCTAGCAGATAATGTAAAGCCAATTGGTTTCCAGTCCTGGATTTATCAATAGGCAACATATGCAAAAGCTTGCTTGGGCCTCCCCCCCCCCCCCCCCCCAACTAATGTCAGGAGCCCATTAAAGCTGGGTGGACTCAGGGGCGCCCAAAGATCCCGAAATTAGAAATCTCTAGGGCGCCCTAAAAGATCCCGAAATTGAAGATCCCGGTCTTCACCAGGATTTGAACCGCGATTCTTCAGTTCAGAAGCCAAGCGCTGAACCACTCAACCACCAGCTACGAAACTAATTTTTACATAGACGTAGAAAGACGAAAGAACGTCAAGGCAAATCCATTGGAAACAAAACAAAGAGCACGCACGCACGCACGCACCGACTATTTGAATAAAAAAGAAGTAAAGTTCCCCTTTCAGACCTTGTGGTCTATAGGGCAGATGATGTAAAGGTAATCTGATTCTGTGGCCTACGGTTAACGAGGGTGTCATGTGGCCACGACAACGACCAACCGTCTTTACTTTTCCCCAACTAATGTCAGGTACCCATTAGAGCTGGATGGACTCAGAGGCGCCCAAGGATCCCGAAATAAAAATCCCAGTCTTCACCAAGATTTGAACCCGGGACCCCCAGTTTAGAAGCCAAGCGCTTTAACGCTCAGCCACCGCGCCTTCACTATTTGAATATATGGTGATAAAAAAAAAGATTGGCAACTTTTTTTTTTGTTTTAAAAAACAAGCGAGAAATCAAGAGGTGACAGTCTTTCGTCTGCAGAAAAGAAGTTTTTTTTTTAAATCTAAAGCTCGGAGTGTTTCAAGATTTCACGCCAACAACAGCAACAACAAAAGATGTCAGAAGTGGTAGGACGTTGCTGTCACCCTTGTCGCCTTTTGTGGCTGTTCGGAAAGCTGTTTAGCAGCTGTTGCCCATCGGTCGCACGTCTAACGAAATTTTTTCTCCCTCCTTTTGACGACAGGTGTCGCTGCTGATTGGTCCGTGACCCCGTGACGTCACAGCTTAATAGAACTTATAAAAAAATTATTGATTAGTTTTAATTTCTTTTGAACTAAATAAAGCATCTACTAAGAAATCTGCTAGTTTGAAGAAAGAAGGAAATTGAGTCTAGCGGAGAGTTCACAATAAACTCAATGTCAAGGACATGAACTTGAACTTCTACTTTGCTACGTAATCTCTCTATATAACTCTTTTCGTCGCCACAGACCATGCGGCACATGCATCATGAAAAGATAACTCTTTTATTTCTGCTAGTCGAACTAGAGTTACCCCACTTAACTTTCCCGACGACAGAAAAAAGGAAAGGGGGGGGGGGTAACAAGTAATTCTCTGTATTCACCCGTCACTATATAGCAAGGTTGGACTTCACCGTTGTGGGGCCCTATGTGAAACGGACTGCGCTGGGCCTAGTTGGTTAAGGATACGGATAATATGGGAAAATAAAGAGTTTGTACTAGAAAATAAATTCGTCTTTGCATTTGCATTTTTATTAATTCTTTACTACGTACAGAATTACTACAAGAGCCATGCGTGTAGAGAAGTCTTACAGTATATCTTTAAAATTCAAACTATGTTTCCTACATAGATCACACTCAGTAGCAAGAATTACTAAATTTTTCAATCTATTTTAGAAAATTGTTGACCTCATTAGTTTGAGGCGCGAAAAGCTTCTATCACCTGGTTCCACAATTACGGGTATTGTATAATGCCGTTTTTTTTATCGCGTGTATGATTGGCTTTTTCCATAATGAATGGCATCCCAAAATGACAACTTTGTCTATATTTCAGGAGATTTTTATGAGTTTTCAAAAGGTTTTATTTATTTCCTGATATTTCCAGGACTTTTTCGTATATTTTGCAATTTCACGAGATTTCAATACTCAAGCCTCCTCAAATCGACATACTAACCACTCTGCTAATGAGTTGCTTATGAAAGTAAAATATTGTATAGTAAACTATTGTTTTGTTTTTTTTTTCAAATTAATTTTCAAATGGCGATCTATAAAGGGGACTGATTTAGCTTACCCTTGTGCGAGGTACCCAAAAATATAATTTATTACCTGTTACCTATCCCCTAGTCTATGGACCGTTAGGGCACCAAACAAGACTTTTTGACCGTCTTTTTCCATTCCTCTCTATCCTTTGCCCTGCTTAGAACTGCTTTCAGTGGTAGGCCCGTCCATTCTTTTATGTTGTCCTCCCACCGCTTTCTCTGTCTGCCTCTATTCTTTTTCCTGGTACTGTTCCCTGGAGGAAGGTCTTTGCGAACCCCGAAGATCTTGTAATATGGCCATAAATTTTAAGCTTGCATTTTTTTTACGGTATGTGAATTGTCTTTCTAAAATTAAAAAAAAAGAAAGAAATTTAATTACATGATTAATACAATGTATGAACTAATTGCTATCCATCATATCCAACGATGCTCTACTGGATAAAGACATCAACAATAGGATAGCCAAAGCAATGGGCACCATGTCACGGTTGCAGAAAAGAGTGTGGGACAACTTATTACTGACTTACAAGACTAAAGCCTTAGTCTACCGGACCTGCGTGATGAGCACTTTGCTATACGGAAGTGAAACATGGTCAACCTACTTATGGAAGGAAAAAAAGCTGAATGTCTTCCACCTCCGATGCCTAAGGCGGACCTTTAAAATAAGGTGGCAAGATAAAATAACAAATGAGGAAGTGCTATAAAAAGCAGGGTGCCAGGACATCCGCTCTGTTATCAGCAGCAGACGCCTTGGCTGGCTCGGCCACGTTCGCAGAATGCCAGTAGATAGACTCCCACAAGATATACTGTATGGCGATCTTATCGAAGGCAGGAGAGCCGCTGGTCGCCCACTTTTACGGTATACAGATGTATGCAATCGTGACATGATGATATTTAAAATCGACACTAGCAGCTGGTAAAAAGTAGCACTGGATAGATCCACATGGAGCGAGAGCATAACAGAAGGGTCTCGAACTGCAGATGCCATTCACAACAGCAGCAGAAAGAAGGCTGAAAATGCAGCTGTGCCTGGTGATTTTATATGCCCAACCTGCAACCGCAGCTGTGTATCAAGGATTGGCCTCTTTAGTCACACAAGAAGTTGCAAAGAGAAAAGATCATCTCTAAAGATGCAAAATGCCACAGATGAACTACTTGGTTCCCTTTATAAAAATTCTTTTGTTGTCATCGAGAATAGAAAATGAGCTTGGTTTTTGCAACATTGATAACGATTTCATTAGTAAAGTGGCAGAAAAATCAATTGCTAAAACTAACAACATACCAGGAGATACAGAGTGACCAAATATAAGCGTTGTGATCGGGAGATAAACGTATGTAAGGGAAAGAACTCCGAGCGTAAAACTTTACATCTCACTAATGTAGAAGTTATTTCCCTTGTGATAGGGAGATAAACGTATGTAAGGGAAAGAACTCCGAGCGTAAAACTTTACATCTCACTAATAAATAAGTTATTTCATTTGTCCGAAAATCTACAAAAATAAAATCATTACCAATAATTGTTTTTTGTTTTTAATTGATTCATCTTTTGTTAGGTGCACTAAATATTGTTTAAATTTCAACTTGATCCTAGAATGGGTTATAGGAGAGACAAAGTTTTATTCAGACCAACAGAATGAGTTGATGCAAGCTTTGTTTCAAGAAAATACACTTTTTTGTTCCTGACGGTTTAACACTACTAAGGCTCTATAAGTGCGGTCGTCCGTCGAGTGGCACAGACCGAGGGTGGTGGTGGAATGGAGGAGGGGGGGCTCCACTGAGTGCGACCCTCCGACGAGTGACACAGACTGTCCATTTGTGCTGGGGCGTGAGAGAAACAAATTGAAGGACTAGCCGAGAGATCAAGGCATTAGGTCTCGATAATCCGGGGCTAATTCGCCCCCCGCCTGGTGTAGTCCGCACTTCAAAGGCGCCCATCGGCAGGGGTCGTTTCACCTGGGCGAGGCCGCCCCACTGGTAACGTCATCCAAAGGCGCATGTTTTTGAAGGCGGTAGAAAATGTTGGTGAGGAATTCTAAGACCGTAAGGGGAGGGGGGAATAACTTTCAGTTTAGGGTGAAATAAATAGATTGGGAAAAGGGGGGTGCTTGGTTTTCAAGAGAGTGAAAGGGGGGCGTTAAAAATGGACATAGTTTTAAAAGCGGATGTTGTGGTTTAAATATGAGATTATGTTGGCTTAAAGGGAAGACTACCTTTTTTTATTTCAATAAGAAGGCCTGGTTGTTGCCCTTGTCGTAGATAATTTAATGGTTCAGAGTTTATTGTTTGTATAATGTTTCAAGTTTATTGGATTTTTTTTATCAAGGTCTTTAATTAGAAGCTCTACTTTCGTTATACAAAATAAAATGTCAACCAATGTGGTCTCGACAGAGTCAGCAGTGGTGCCCAAGAAGTAAGCGCAATGAACAATTACATCTCTCTGGTATTTCCTATAAGACTTAAGAGGTAATTCTTTTAATTTCATTATCATTGTTATTAT
>JADKLZ010000167.1:30713389-30724226 GCA_021533235.1 Biomphalaria straminea
TGGTTTAACGTAGCATGGTAACCTTCCAGATAGCCAACTGGTTTAACATAGCATGGTAACCTCCCAGATAGCCAATTAATTCACAAAAGAATGAAACATATTCATATTCATGGTCATAGTGGAACTGCGCATGCTATAAGCATAAAAGTTGACCTATACAAATGAAATTTTAAAAAATTCTTTAACTATCGCTTCAGCTGCTAAAGATTAATAATGGCAATGTCTTGGATTCCGAAGATGAAGGATGAATGCAGTGTTTCATATGACTTCGCAGACCCAGTTTCGACCTACATATTTTTCCGCATCTCACGCAGAGAAAGCTGTTGTCAGCAGGCGGTTCACTTAAGTTTTCTTTCTGTCTTCTGCGCCCGTCTTCAATAAGTGCTTGACTTTGAGTCTCATATGTGTGAACTTATTCGTTAATATTTTAAAAATTGATTCATGTATTGTCATCGGTTATGAACAATTATGCGAAATTTCAACTTAATCCAATAATGGGAATAAGTCACCATATACAGCCACGTTCAATAAGTAGCATTTATTTCCCTTATACGATACCAAAAAAAAAAAGTAATAAATTATCAATTATTAATAAACTGATTGGTTATATTTTTTTATTGATTCTCGTCTCGCATCAAAATGTGTGAAATAATTGTGAAAAGCTTCAACTTGTTACGAGATTGTTTGAGGGGGAAATAAACGTGTAGAACCTTTTTACCAGACAGACAAACAGACAGAGTTGATATAAGCTTTGTAAAAAGAGTTACAGAAAAAAATGTTTTCATTTATTTAGCTTTTAGGTGTGTGAAAAAAATAGATGTTTACAGTAATCTTGGCTGAAGTTCAGACTTCTTTCTGAAGGAGGGTCCAGTGGGTGGCTGGTCAGTAATTTCGATGGTCATTCAAAGACATTTGATCAAAGTTAGGGGGTGGAGATAGAGTCTCTCTTCACGTTGACCTCAAAAAGCAAGGACGACTGGACAATACATACAGACAAATGGACGTCCCGAATGTAGGCCGCCGTCCAGCCCTCAGCAACAGTTTTTCATGGGGCGGTGTTGACAGTGTAATGTGTCAACTGGCCATTGTCCTGCGGTCAGCCAGCTGGGAGTGTGATAGAGAAGATCTCCGTTGCCTCCTTTGGACACTGGCCGAGGTATTGAAGTGGAGAGGTCAGTTAAGGACAATACCACCGCGCTGCGGACTTTGTTGTCCGGTTGACCTGAGTCCAGTAAAAAACAAAGATACCAGAACGTAGAGATAATGGAACCTTGTTATTGTTAACACGCGACAAGAGCCAGGGAGAAAAAGAACAAAAAAATATTCAGAGTGAAAGTAAAAATAGATACAAGGGAGACTACTCACGGGGCAAAAAACTATCCTTTTCATATTTAGATCATTATTTTGCAATTTTTCATGTTGTTTTCCCTCCAAGTAAATATTGAAAAGAAGATCGTGGCGAGATGCCGATGCTGACGACAAAGTTATTGATGATAAATGTCTTGACCATTTCGATGGCCAGCGTTTGGCTCTCAGTGATGTGTGGTCAACGCCGCAAGTGGTGGAAGACAATATATAGTACAATGAAAGACAAATATTTAAAAGTTCATTTAGGATAGTAATATTACAATATAAAAAATACTCTTGGATTTTACATATTACCACCATATAATCGCATCTCATCTCTGCCTGTAGTCCTAACTTTGGCATAGGCCACCAACCAGGTATCATTTTATTATCACCTGTTACCGATGTTGAAGGACATTTGGTTGATATTCTAGTTAGGCCAATATTAGAATATGCATCATCAGTTTGGGATCCCTCAACTCAAGAAAACATGAGGAAACTAGAACAGATACAAAATAGAGCAGTGAGATTTATCGCAAACGAATATTCCAGTTTGATTAAAGTAACACCTTTAGTAAAATCACTAACCTAGAGACACTACAGGACAGAAGAATTAAAAAGCAAAGTAGTTATAAAACACTGGACCATAACTTACAAATAGAAAAACAAAACTAATGAAATACTCAGAAAGTCCCAATGATAGAGGCACATTTGTAGTCCATACACTAGAACGAATTCGTACAAATGTTCCTTCTATCCTAGTGCCGTCAGAGAATGGAATGGGTTGCCTGAATCAGTCAGAAAAAAACAACGCCTTAGCAAAGTTTATGTCATTGGTTAACATGCATGACTAGATTGACACATGCAATGCGTAGGACGTAATTATCTTCTTGTTTGAAATAACGTCTTTAATCAATAAGATAAGACATATATAATCGTATTGTCGAGAAATTCAATTAGAAGAAATTTCTAACTTTCTTCAAATACACTACTTTCCGCTACACTATAACATGATTTTTCATCAATACAACATTTTAATTATTGTAAATATTCAAGTTATTTTCTTAGTTTATGTTTGTCTGCATGATTTTTAAAATAACATTTTTGAATGTATTGGCTTATCAGTGGTTAGCTTTCAATTTCGTCTCATTTTTATAAATACTATACTTAATTCTTCCCCCCTCTTTACTATTCCCTTTCACTCATTATCTGTTTTGCTAATTTCTCAAAAACTTTTATTAACTCACTCCGTTTGTCTGTCTGTCTGTCTGGTAAAAAAGTGTGTACAAGTTATTTCTGCCGCACGCTTACTCGGACCAAGCTCAAACTTTGAATAATTATTCATTGGCATAGAAAAGATACGAATCACTAAGAAAGTTTGACTCATTAGTTAATTAATCACTGGTAATAAATTATTTTGTTTCATACCAACAAGGGAAACAAATCCTTCAGTATTCACAGATACGGATAAATATGTAGGGTTTCTAACAATAACGAAGAGAATAATTGAAAACGTATTTCTCCCACAGCCATTCTCCCATTAAGTTGAAATATTAAACAATTATTCATTGTTCCTAACAAAACATGAATTAATTTAAAAATTAACTGATAGTCATTTAATAATTTTTAATCAATTATTTTGTTTCATATCGAATAAAGGGGAAAACTTCTACATCACTGAGAGAGTTGAGAGTTTTTTATTCCTAGATAAGTTTTTTTTTTTTTAAAGGATTTTTTTTTTTTTTTTTTTTTTTTCTTGTTTTTTTTCCAACAAAATTCGCCCCCCCCCCCTTTTTTTTTCCCTTTTTTTTTCTCTCTCCTGGCCTCTTTGTATTGTTTAAAATGTTGGCTTTTTTTTAAACTTGAGAATCTGACTAAATCTGGCCACTCGTTTCATAGTCCTCAAACGACGCTGATTAGCCAAATTGGCGTTCATTTTGTTTTTTTAAAGTCTACATCTGTTACCATCGTGAAAAAAATAAAGTCACTTGCCACTATTGACACTATTGTTGTAGCGCACAGAACCAGGAGCCATTTTTTTTTTACCCAGATAAGTAATGGGGTTCCCCCAAAAAAAACTTAGCTTATGTATGTGTGTGTGGGGGGGGGGGGGGGAGGCACACACACACAAAAGAGCGACTGGGACATGTTTCTTATTTTCAATAGCTTTCCCCGATTCTTAACTCCTTTGGCTTGTCTCTAACGCTGCCTTTTGCAGTCGAAGTCTAGGACCTAAAAAAAAAAAGAGGGAGGTGGGTGTAGAACAATTTATTAAGCGCGGGGTAGTTGTGATGATTAAGGGCGTAAAGACTGGTGTCTGCGTGTGTGTGTGTTGGTTGGTTGCATTCAGCCATGCATGACATTTTTTTTTAAGCTCGCGCTCAGCACGTTCTAGCGGGTAGCGCGTGGCGGTCACGTGGTTTTAGAGCTTACTTAAAAGCGGGCTACAGACGTTTGTGCCGGCAGGTGCGGGCAGGTAGCTAAGGTAAGCACGCGCCTCAAGAAAATGCCCCCCCCCCTTTTTTTTTCAAATTAAGTTGTAAAATACTAAATAGCTTGGGGGGGGGGAGCAGATTCAAGGCGGTAAATAAAAATTGTAAGCTCAAAAGAGCAAGGAGTTTTTACAGAGGGCCTCAAACCTGACCTTCTACGTCGCAACATGTGGGCAGACAAAGGTCCGACGTAACGTTCACATCGTAGGTCTATAGACACAAAATAGAGCAGTGATATTCATAACAAACGAATATTCACATTTGACTAGAGTAACACCTTTAGTAAAATCACTAAATTTAGAAAGCCTTCAGGATAGAAGACTTAAGAGTAAAGTAGCAATTATACACAAAACACTGAACCATAATCTTCAAATACAAAAACAAAACTTAATAAAATACTCAGAAAGACACAAAGATAAAGGCACATTCCTCATCCTACTCCTATATGCTAGGACAAATCTGTACAAATGCTCCTTCCTCCCTAGTGCCATTAGAGCATGGAGTGGGTTGCCTGAGCTAGCCAGGAAAACCAGTGACTTGGCAAAATGTAAGTCATTGGTTAATATTTAATATGCATGACTGAATGCATGACGCGTAGGACGTAATCATCTTCTTTTTTGAAGTAACGTCTGTATTATATAAGATAAGATAAGATACTGTTAGTTTCTCTCTTATCCTACTCAGGCGTTCTGTAAACACTGCTATACACACACCACACCAAGAACCTGACAACAAGAGGTCCAAATAATCTGGTACTTTAATAATGGTCCAATAAAACATCCAATATGTCACAATGGACCCCATTCACCTATTGTAAATAAACACATTTAGCCACGTCATAATATTGATAACATAATGAAAAATACGTATCACGTGACAGCCTTACGTATTGCGTAATTTGTATAGAACATATAGAGAAAATGTTGTTTGTTTACGATTGGTGAATGGGGTCCATTGGCAACACATCAACAGCTAAAATGTTACTCTGTTCATTCCCATACATCTTTCTGGACTCGTACATAACACTTGAGGACTCAACCAGGACCGACTTCATGGTAGACTCACAGACCTCCGTGTCCCGTCTTGAACTGCCGCTTTCTTACACACTGTGTCTCTGGTCTGCGCAGGCTTATGATCAGATGACCATAACACAAGTCATATTCACGTGCTATGTTCATGCCCTTCGATATAGCACGCGAATCTGTATTTCTGGCTTGTGTCACATACAGTTAACCCTATTGCGTCGCCAATAGGGTTATAACAATACTATAACCTGACCTACTAAGATCGAGACCTACACCGACTACACTTACAGTTATAACCTCAGAGCCATCCACATCCCTCCCCTCTTTGCCTTAATCAAAACTTGCTAGAACACTAAACATTGGATAGTGTGCGTTGAAATGGTCATATATGATTCATCATTGGTGTGATCGTTAGGATGGATTTTTACTAAAGGTCAGTCATGGACCAGGGCCTCTTCACCCCAAGTCTCAAAGTTCCAGAATGGCAGCGTCCAGTACTACAACTGGGTCGTGCCACGTCGAGACCAATCGGTACAGAAGGCTCATCTCACTGTAACTAAGTTTTTTTTTATTTTTTCTTACTAAAAATAATATAAAATATTGCAAAATCTTTGATTTAGTTCGGTCAAGATGAGGACAGTTCGTTCGGCTCTTACCGATCAGTTTTAAAGTTCGGGTTTGGTTCGGTTCGGTTCTTACCGATCAGTTTTAAATTTCAGGTTTAGTTCGGTTCGCTTCTTACTGATTAGTTTTTAAAGTTCGAGTTTGGTTTGGTTCGTTTCGGTTCTTACCGATCAGTTTTTAAAGTTCGGGTTTGGTTCGGTTCGGTCATATGATAGGCTTGAGTTGGGTTCGTTTCCCATCTCTAAATTGCTGTTTTCGCATTTCTCTCATCAACGTAGCAGAAGCATGTCTAAGTTTTGAAATCTAAGAGAGTAAGAAGACTTCTACCCTAAAATGGACAAATATGCCTCATGCAAATTTACACGGGCCGACGTTATCACATGCCTTATTAATTTCATCAGATCTAATCAGATCACTATCCAGATCAGAATCCCAGATGTAGTGTTATGTTATAATGCAAACAACAGACACATTAAAAGAGAAATATTTGAGACTGCAAATATTGTTTTTAATAAGTTAATATACAATAAACATATATTTATTTTAAGAAATGAAGGTTTTATGTCAGTTTCTTTATAAAATCAACTGGTTAAAATTGTATGTAATATTATAATTCTTTAATCTTTTCTTATTAGTTTCATCAGAACAGATTCCCGTATGAATTGGTATGAACATGAGTAAACGACAGACACAAGAAAAGAAAATATTTGAAACTGAAAATATTGTTTTTAATTAGGTAAGATACAATGAACATATATTTATTTTAAGAAATGAAATTTCTATCAGTTTCTTTATTAGTATTTTCTGGTAAAAATTGTATGAAGATTTATTATTCTTAAATCTTATCCATTCATCCCAGTGATGCTACAGCCCATGGAGGGCCCTGGCCAGCTTTAGCCCATCTCTCCAATCTGATTTATCCTGTGCTCTACGTCTCCGTGCCCGTGCTTTTGCTGTTCTAGATCTGCCTCAACGCCATCAAGCTGCCGTACCCGTGGTCTGCCATTGGTGTGAATTTTGTTTTTTTTGCCGGGGAACAATCTTTGTTCCTCTGTTCTCTGGCATTCTTTTTTAAGCGACCTAACCGACGAAACCTGTTCCCTTTCATTTCCGTCACTATGGAGAGGTCTTCATAGAACTGATATATATCTCGGTTTGTGAGAATCCTCCAGTCGGTTTCCTCACGTATGACACCATAACTTTTTTCTGAGAAGTTTTCTTTACCAAGTATTTAGCAAATTTTCCTTTTTTTTTTGTCGGCATCCAGGTTTCACTTGCATATAAGACCACAGGTCTGGGGATGGATCTTTAATATTATCAAGTTCCATAAATGTTGCACCCAAACTGACAAACAAACGGACAGACAAATGTCAAACAACAATTCTCTTCTAGAAAGAACGATTAGAATTGCTTGCTCCATGAAAGTCGACAGTAATAATTCATATTTCTCTTTCTAACCCAATAGTAAAAAAAGTAAAGTTCCCCTTTCAGACCTTGAAGTCTATAGGGCAGATGATGTAAAGGTCATCTGATTCTGTGGCCTACGGATAACGAGGGTGTCATGTGGCCAGCACAACGACCAACCGCCTTTACTTTTCTCCTTCTAACCCAATGGTGCTTTGGTAAAGCTCGAGCAGCCTTCCATCAGCTGAAGAACACTCGAGGATCCATCGAAATAAGAAGCCTACTTCATAAAGCGCAGGCTGTGAGTGTGCGTGTATTTGCATCCATAATGTTATTGTTACAGTAGTTACGCTGAGGTGGTCAATCGTAATTCGTAGTCAAACTACATTTCCATTTGATAGGACCAATAAAAAAAATAATCTTATCTTATCTTATCTTATCATATCTTAGCTAACACCCGAGGATCCAGCGAAATAGGCTTCACCATGAAGATGCCATTAAACACATTTATGATACCAAAATATCTTATCTTATCTTATCTTATCTTATCTTATCTTATCTTATCTTATCTTAGCTTAGCTTAGCTTAGCTTAGCGTAGCTTATCTAATATCCGAGGATCCAGCGAAATAACAATCTCCATCAAGATTAGGTTCTTCAATACATTTGAGTCCAAAATATAGCTCCTCCTTCGTGTGCGAAGATGAGCACATCTGTCGTGTCCTGTGAGCTTGAAGATGAGTGTAAAGTCCAATCCTCGCTTTCAAAAGCCGGCCGCATACGTGGCATAGGTAGGTTTGGTCAGTTGCAGATAGACCTGAATTTTGAATTATGGGATTATAGGAAAAAGAAAACTCTGCACATGTTCCCCACAATAATTCACACATGTTCCCCATACTACCTCACATATATTCCTTACACTACCCCACATTGTTCCTCACAATATCCCACATATGTTCCTCACACTACCCCACATTTGTTCCTCACACTTCCCCACATATGTTCCTCACACTAGTCCACACATGTTTATCAATCTACTCCATAAGTTTCTCACACTGTTCCTCGCCACACCCCACAGATGTTCCTCACACTACCCCACATATGTTCCTCACACTTCCCCGCATATGTTCCTCACACTAGTCCACACATGTTTATCAATCTACTCCATAAGTTTCTCACACTGTTCCTCGCCACACCCCACATATGTTCCTCACACTACCCCACATATGTTCCTCACACTTCCCCGCATATGTTCCTCACACTAGTCCACACATGTTTATCAATCTACTCCATAAGTTTCTCACACTGTTCCTCGCCACACCCCACAGATGTTCCTCACACTACCTCCACATATTCCTTTCACTACTCCACACAAACCTCACACTACTCCACACAAACCTCACACTACTCCAAACATTTCTCAGACTACAGTGTCCCCACACTTCTCTCTCAAGTTTCTCCACTAGCTCACATATTCTCCTAAAAATATCTCTGCAACTCGCACCGCCTACCACAAGCACCGGCATATCAATACACCCAAACAGGGAGCGGACATCGCCATGACACTCTCGTCAGATCACATGAACCACAAGACAAGACACGTGATACACAGAACCCATCTGCTTCAATTTGGCACAGGATGGCCAGAGATCTCGAGTGTTGGCTATGAGGTTCTGGGCGCACTGTGTCTGGTCATATCATGGGACACATTAGGATCCGATTTGATGACCATTAAACAAATGACCACCACTACCGCTGGATTCCCCCTCCTTTAATTTTGCATAACTCTTAACGCTCATCTTTATTCACTTGGTGTTGGGCACTCATCAGTTCGACTTTAATATGGTATGGAACTTTGTGAATATAAATTAAAGACCTGCTTTTATTGGACGCATTTAATTCAAAGTTTTGGCTAAGATAATCTGAGCTTATTAGCCAAGATAGCCAAGGCTTAACATGTCCTGGATACTGCCATAGTCGGTATTATTTCAGGAGACGAAACTCAGTATCGAAGCACGATAGAAGAGTTTAGAAGAGTTTACAAACTGGTCTATCTGTCTATGAAGACTGGAACAGAGCGGTATAGAAACTTGTACGTAACCTACTCGGTCAGACTATATTGACAGTAGGCTGCTTTGTAGTCGCGGAATGAACTCTTCATGTTGTGTTTGTTTTATTTATGCGAATGTTTCTGTTATGTGTCTTTATATGAGAAAAGAGTCATTGTAATCACAACAAATTTCCATAAGGATCAATAAAGGAGTCCTAGTCTAATTGCCTAAATGAAAAAAATCACAAATCAAAGTATTGGAAAGAAAATACGTAGACACTTCATTTAACTCTTTCTCTCCGTAATTATTTACCACATTCTAGTGAAATCAACGATGGTATCGTCAGTTAGGAGGGAAAGAGTTTGAAACCATTTTTAACACACAAGAAAATTTTGTTGAAACAAATTATGTCCCTTTGTTTACTGGTCTCCATAAATAAATCAAGTTTCCCTTTCAGACCTTGCAATTCATGGGGCAACTTACATGCGTTAAGAGCGTAGATTAATAGCTTTCCCTTGCGTTGCCTGTTACGCATGCTGTGCATCTTAAGGACGGATCATGTCTCTATCTTTAAAATTCAAATTTAAAAAAAAATGAAAAAAAAAAAAGGTGGATTGGAAGGTGTATTCGGATAAAGGTGTGTCGTGGAAAGGAGGTGCACAAAAGAATCAGATTAATTCCCTTTCTTTTCAACATTAAAATTTTCACCATATTTGATTTCAGCACACACACACACCTTGTCATCACATCATGATTTAAAAAAAAAATGTCTCCCTTTCTGGTGCCCCACCTGTGTTCACACTAACAGATTTACAGGTTGATGTAACTCGACCTGGTGTTGGTACAATCCTTCAATTGTAGCCAGATCCAACCTGGCCAGGAGCTTTCCGATGTCGACTGAATTATTGTAGACATTGCATTTTGTATGTACTTGTGGCCAGTTTTTTTGCACGATGTAGACCAAAAGCGAGTTAGATAATTTAATGACATCTGCTGCTTTTATTGACGTTAAGTGGACATGTATTGGTCATTTATTCTAGATGTATGGTCAGTTAAATGTCCAAATGTTTCTAAGTGTATTGTTAACGAGGGTGTTTTGTGGAGATTACGAAGATTAAAAGTTTTATCATCTGATACCAAACACATTTCTAGCTGCATGAAATCAGAAGTAAATCCTACAGAAAATGTCTCCACCTTGTACTGAATCCGCGAACTCCAAATCGGAAAGAGTTCCAAACCACACTAGTTATATGATTTGGGGTGGGGGAAATTAAAGTAAATATTTTTTAAATCCTTTTTTTTTATGTTTGACTAACAAACAAAACACATTAAAACTAAAAGTTTTTTTTTATACACTAACTTTACGGTTAGATGAGTCTGCTTTACTGATCCTTATTGGAAATTTTGTTGTGATAACAAAAACTATTTTCTACATCTACAATACCTCTATTCAACTTGTAACTTCGTGGAAACTTCTGGAAAATACCTGAATGGGCAAAAGGTGAGAAAAACATGGAAAAGGATGTCGATCGATTTTCCTAGAAATTTGACAGTTGGGAACTTACTACCACCATGGCCACACAGGGAAATCCCCTAGCTTGACCGTTATAACTTTTCAAAGTAAAAAAAAAATCAATTTGGCTAGAGAGCAAGGGCGGATTGGCTATATAGGCGTTCGGCAAATGTCTGGTGGGATTGCCGAATAGGCCACTTTAAATGTCAGTGGGATTTTTTTTTATTTCGGGATCTTTAGGGTTACAAGACACTAGTTGGGAAAAGTAAAAGCGGTTGGTCGTTGTGCTGGCCATATGACACCCTCGATTATTGACCATAGGTCACAGAAATAGGTGACCTTTACATCATCTACCCTATAGATCGCATGGTTTGAAAGGAGAA